>LOEQ01012944.1:27554-38036 GCA_001685075.1 Bramus lutescens
TCAAAGTCATTGCTTGTTAAGCAAGGATTATCCATTGGTGGCTTCACACAATTCTCAGAATGTTTCCTTTTCCACAAAGAAACTTACGTTTTCTGATTTAAAACACAAAGAAAAGTCTCTCAAGCCATCTGAATCACTTAAACTGATAAAATTGAAAATATATAAGAATAATTTATAAAAATAGCATTTACTTATTGCACAAATGGTTTAAAGATAAACCCATATTTCTATTACCTTCAGCTTTAAGACTAAACAGCTTATTATTTAAATATTTAGCAGAATAGCTGGCTTGAAAAATAACCACTAATAATCTTAACTATATGCATACTTGTTTTTAAAAAATAAAGAGTATTTTAGTTTTGGGCTTCCTTATTTTATAAGTCTAAAACTCAACAGTTCGCCACTAATCAGTTAAAAATAAAACAAAATTAAGCAAAGCATAATGATGGCTTCAACTCTGAGTCCAAGTGGTTTTAAACCTAATCTGCATTTTGGTCCCATATCTGCTAGTTTTTTGATAAATTTGAGTAAATGTGTCTGTATCTCAGTTCCACGTTAGTTATTAACACAAGTATGTCCCAATTTTTTCCGTAGCAATATGAATCTACAGTAAATCTAAAATTAAAAGATCTGCAAGGCTGGAGATTCATTTCAGTGCTACAGAAAGATCTAGACTCAGTCCTCAACAATGAAAAAGAAAATGTAAAAAGAAAACAGGCATGATTCCTCAGACCCCAGTCCATATATAAAGCAAGGGACTTCAATTTTAACGCCAGTCCAAGCTTCACATGAGGTTTCAAGCAAACCTGAGGTACAAAGAAAGACTCTAAACAAAATATAAAATAAAATAAAAACAGACTGCCCAGGCAGTAGTGGCGCACACCTTTAATCCTGGCACTTAGGAGGCAGAGGCAGGGGGATCTCTGTGAGTTCTTACAGACCAAGTTCCAGAAGGGTAAGAGCTCCACCAGTTTTGAAAACCAAAACAAATCTCACATAACAAAACAACAATTTATCATAAATAAATAGAAATAAAAACAGCCTGGACTGAACTATGTCTGTAATTCCATCACTTCTGAGGCTGAGGGAGGAGTCTCGGGATTTTGAGGCAATTTGGGAGCTAAATACACCAAGTTAAGTAATCTGACCTTAGAGCATCAAGTAGAGGAAGAGGACCTGAGGGCTTCAGTTTCTAATGGATTCCCGGCCGGCAGCAGCCCTACAGAAAGTTCTAGTCCTTCCCACCCCTAACGGACCTCCACTCCACCCACACTTTGCACCCCCAAGCCCAAGGACGCTGACCCTCAGGGTCTCCAAAGCTCTAGGCCTTCCTGCCTTCTGCTAGGCACTGGTCTGTCCAAGCTCCATGCCTTCAGCAACGTTCTGCCTACATTTTTTTTTCTCCGCAGAGGCCTGAGGGTCTGGTCAATTGTCATGTGGGAAGAAGTGCTGATGGAACTCCGGGACTCCAGTGGGAGACACCTCCCCTCCTGGCGCCTGAAGTAACACCCCCCACACACCCTGCTGGGCTGCACCACACGGCTAATAGCCTCTCAACAGGTGACAGTGAGTCTTCCTCACCAGCCATCTCCCTCCAGCAGGCAGCAGGCCCCTTCAAAGCATACTGGGTAAAGGGGATTTGAACGCTTGAAAAGCAATCTCACCCAAGCCCCTTGCTGGTTGGCTGTGTGTGCATGTGCCTACCAAGGGCAAGAGGCTGGGTTAGAGTCTTCGTTTCAGTGGACAACAGGTGGTAGTGTTCTAGCAGCTTTGTGCTCCTAGTAGACTCCAGCACAGGTGCTTTCCAGATTCTAAGTTTACAGTATTGTACAAACTTGAAAATTAAGTTAAAATAGGTAAACTACGAGCCCCGATAAAGACGACCCCCACCGCGTGTGCGCACTGTTTCAGTTGAAGATGGTCGTGCATGCATTTTTAATTTTAATATTTATTTATTTAAAGAGTGCGTTTTCTGCATGTATGTATGTGTGTGCATTACTTGCATACCCGGTGCCCTTAGAAAACATAACAGGATGCCAGATTGCCTGGATCTGAACTTAAGCATGACTGGGAACCACTATGTGAGTTCTAGGAACTGAACCTGGGTCCTCCGCAAGAGCAACAAGTGTTTTTACTTTTGAACCCCTTTTCCAGTCCTGTCCTGTGTGTGTTTTAATGTATGCTCCCAATACGTTTGCTTTCACTCTACAGTAAACATTATAAAAACATGATACTTTTTAAATGGTGCCTATCTCCAGAAAAAGAAAATAAACTGCCATATTTTTATTGGGGATGCCTTAATCTTAAAATTTGATTAAAAAAATGACGACATGCTGATATTCTATCAGGAAATAAGGCATATTTTAGCACCACGTGAAAAATAAATTTGAACTGCGTGTGTCCATACATATTCATGTCCACACATTCAAGTATATGCGTGCATATGGGGGCCAGAAATAAACGTTATGTGTCTTCTCCATCATTCTCCAACTTAAATCTTGAGACAGGCTCTCCCTCAGCCTGCAGCTCACCTAGTTCATTATTCTGGCTAGCCAGCAAGCTCCAGGGATCTGCCTGTCTCCTCCTGCCAGCAATGAGCTGCCAGTCGGGATTTTTTTAATTTAATTTAATTTTATTCATTTATGTTGCATACAGACCCAATTTCCCCTCCCTGTTCTCCTCCCAGTACCCCCACACCTCCACTCCTCCACTCCTCCTCCTCCATCTCCATTCAGAAAGGGGCAGACTTCCCAGGGGCTTGACCAAAGCATCAGTCAGGATTTTTAAGGTGGATTCTAGGGCTCCAACCTGAAGCCCATAAGCTTGCAAGGCAAGTACTTTACCAAAAGAGCCATCTCCTAGCCTCTCTCTGTGAGGTTTGTTTCCTTTTGGCTGCCATCGTTTGCCGTATTTCTCTAATCACGCCCAAGATGAGGCACCTAAAATGCTTAGTGACGATTTTGTTTCTGTTTCCTCCAAGCAGTTAGTTGGGTTTCTTGCTCACTTTACACTTAGGACTTAGTTGTATGAATTGGACAAATCAACTTTTGATTTCTATAGTGCTGCTTATTGCTGATTTATTTTACCACTGAAAAACATTCTCATGGTTTTTCCCTAAGCTACGTCATCAATCTGTAGTTCTGTATGCTAGGTGAGTGTTCATCTCTCTATGTTTTAAAGAAAACTAGCATTACTGTGAATCATAAAATTAGTCCCTGTACTATAGGACCTAAAGGGATTTGGTGCCCTCTGGTGGCCTCTTCAGAAGATACCACGCACACATTTAGTACACATAAAATGCACGCAGAAAAAACACCCATGCACACAAAATATACTTTTATTTCTTTGTTTTTTGAGACAGGGTTTCTCTGTGTGGCCCTGGCCATCTTGGAATTCTCTATATAGACCAGGGAGTACTCGAACTCAGAGATTCACCTGCTTCTGCCTCCCGAGTGTTGGGATTAATGCCATGCACCACCACCACCTGGCAATAAAATTTTAAAAATTAAATATTCTCCTATGACTCTTTTCCTCTCATTGGGTTGCCTGATCCATCTCTGGTGTGAAGGGTTTGGCCTTGTGTTATTGTATTTTGTCTTGTCGCTGTCTCCTGGAGGCCTGCTCTTTTCTTATGGGAGACAGGCTGGGAGTGGATCTAGGGGAGAAGAGAGTTGGTGGGGAGCTGAGAGGACTGGAGGGAGGAAAAACAGTGGTCGGGATGTATTATATGAGAGAAAAGTCTGTTTTCTTTTCTTTTGTTGGGGAGTTGGTTTTCACATTTTTATTGGGTGGTGACAAGGAAGGGGGCCTCTTCCTTTAGCAAGAAGATTTGCAGATTCCTCAGCCATTCCAGGCATGGGCCCTGAGGATCCTGCTGGTGACTGGGCACATCAGATATATTTCCATTATCTTGCACAGGCACTCTGCAGTTATAGGTTGTGGCCTGGTTGATGGAGACAGCATACCTGGGGTAAGGACTGACTGTGTGCATAATTATAACAAGGCTCAGAAGAGAAGGACACCACCAACACTGGTTCCTTTGTCCAGGCATTCTTGAGTAAGATGGAGAACCTCCTGACCATCTTGGTCTTGGAGATGATTATATTTTCAATAAAAATAAATAAAATAAAAATTCTCCTGTAATATCTGTAAAGATTAAGTTTTTTTCTTTTAACTTTTGTTTTTGTTACTCTTGACTTAATTTTCATTTCTGGCATCAGGAAAGGAGCCAATTACTTTAATCCTTCATTTGGAAACCAACTGTTGCAGGGATTTCTGAGAAACTGAATTATCAATCCATTTTCAGTTGGGGAGAGGAAAGTTTACTCTAGCAATATGGAATGGAGTAGGCCTCTTACTCAGATTCAGCAACCTTTTATATTTTGCACAGCCGAATCAGCAACCAGGAAGCACAAGTACAAAAGCATGTATGTGGATGTAAATGATGGTGGCTGGGCGGGGTTAAAATTTCATTACACCACCTCTTCAGTGTCTATTGTTCTTGAAGATATAGCAAGTGTGGCAGGGTCAGCTCAGGGCCACTATCTCCACATTGGGGGAGTGTTCTTCATTTAATCAGTGGATCTTTGGGAATTTCCCACCAAATTCCTCCTCTTCTCTGCCAAAATCTTTTATGATCCTTCTAAAGGAATCCTGTGATATTGGTGGAGGAACTGGAGTCTAACCACTTTTCTACTGTTTCTGGTTACACAAGTTAGGAGATTTCTAAGGGTGTGGACCAAACAGTAGAGACAGGAAAAGAACAACCAAAGGTCCCACTGGGGAGCTCAGCCAGGGCCTCCAGGAGGCCTAGGTCTCACCCCAGTAAGATCTTTTGCTCTTGTGTTTAGCCTTTGATTCATTTTAACAACTATCTAGCAAGCCACAGTATCTAACAATTACCTAAGAGTATTTTTACTATACCTGATTGAGTTCCACAGACACAACATTCTTCTCCCAAGAAAATGCATATGCCACCCTTTCAAAGCTGCAATGTAGCTTCTAGCCCACAATTTTGTAAGACCATGGCTACCAGGGAGTCTATCTAACTGATTCTGCTGGGCAACTACACTCTGTTAGACTAGACTGACATCCTCTTTAATTTGGTTACACAGCTGGCTATGTTGCGATTTTGGATCCTGAGCATAATTGCACCTGTAGCAGTAGTGCCAGTGACGGTCATCCCAAGTAATATCAGGAGTAAAATAGAATTTCCCTTTTCTATGTGGTGAGATCCCAAGTATTATTGGTCTACCTTGCAGTGACATTTCATTTATATTTTAATAAATAAAGCTTGTCTGAAGATCAGAAAAGTAAAACAGCCATACTGGCCAGCCTTACAGACCAGGAAGCAGGTGACACACACCTTTAATCCCAGTAGCCACAACGACACACAACTTTAATCCCAGAAACCACAATAGGTTTCTATAGAAAATGGGTAGTAGTGGTGCATGTCCTTAATCTCAAAACTAGAGAGGATTATAAAATGGGAGGAGACAGTTATCAGTCTGAGTCTCATTCTGAGATTTCCTAGAGGCAGAATCACCATTTCAGACTGAGATCGAGGTAAAAGTCGGTGGCTGGTGGCTTTGCTTTTCTGGTCTTCAGGTTGAACCCCAAATTCTGTCTCTGAGTTTTTATTAGTCATGTTACACTACCTCTGGTCCAGGGAGAATATCTAGGTCTGGATTCAGAATAACATTCTGCAATCCCTCCCTGGGCGACAGGTATATACTCTACTAGTACAAGTGTAGTAGTATCTGAGGTAAGTGACTTCTTTCTGACATATCTGTGCCTTTTTCTTGGAGACCTTAACATCTGTCTCTTGTAATTATTTGATTAGTTCCCTGGTGTCCCATGCCATAGGGCAGTCAGTAGATCATTCATATACTGAGCATGATCCAGTCTTGTAAGATGTCCCAATATTAGTCTGGTTTTCCAAGTGTCCATACATGAGGAAACTGCTGTACAAGCTATTTAAGTAGGACCATCATATTGGTACTTCAATCCATGTTGTCCAAGTAAAACCAACATTGGTGTGGGAGGTCCTTCTGTCTGTGTGTTGCTTTTATTCGTTAATGAATAAAGAAGCTGCTTTGAGCCTATGGCAGGGAAGAACAGAACTAAGTGGGGGAAAGCTAGGGTTATGCTGGGAAAAAGAAGGGTGGAGTTGGAGAGAAGCTGTGGAGCTGCCAGAGACAGATACCAGTTGGAATCTTACTGGCAAACCACAGCCACATGGCAATACACAGATTAATAGAAATGGGTTAAATTGATATGTAAGAGTTAGTCAATAAGAAGCAAGAGTTAATGGGCCAAGCAATGATTTAAATAATACAGGTTCTGTGTGATTGTTTCAGGTTTAAGCTAGCCGGATGGCCAGGAACCATCAAGCAGCTTCCCTTCTCCAACACAACATTCCTCCTCTAGACACACCTCAAATGTCAGAATTGTCAAGGATCCACAGGTGACATCAGTGTTCAGATCAATTATCAAAGTGGTTCCTAATTTTGGTCAGGGGCTTCTGGCACATATAAAAATTGGCACCTAACACAGTGGCCTCCCACTGGGAAGCCATTTGGTTTGCAAAATCAGTATTTCATCATCATCATCATCATCATCATCATCATCATCATCATCATCATCATCATCATCATCATCATCATCATCATTATTATTATTTTCAAGACAGAGTTTCTCTCTGTAACAACTCTAGCTGTTCCAGAACTAGCTCTTGTAGATCAGGCTGGCCTTGAACTTACAGAGATCTGCCAAGCTCTGCCTCCCGAGTGCTGGGTTTAATTTAAAGGCATGTGCCACCACTGCCTGGCTAGAATTTACTGGTCCTTCTTGCTCCAACAAAGGTCAGTGATTTGATGAGTTTCCCTTTGGAAGAAGTTACTGTGATGATGACTGCTCCTGTATCCAAGATAAAGTACACTATTTGTCCTCTGACATCTATTTTGACCGTGGGCTCCTACAGGCCAATCTCAATTGAGCCTGGGAGCTTTCAGTCTGAGTCTGTCTCTCAAGTGGTAGTCAAGGCTTCCAACAGGGACTTTTGTTTCATTGTGGCTACTGTACAGGCCTTATTTCTTTCCTTTTGCCCCTGGTGTCCACTTCCTGGGTCATTCATTCTTCTACTGTTCTTCTTCCTTGTAGTAGGCACATTGGTCACTGTCTAATGGCCTCTGGTTATCTTTCCTTCATTTGGGTTTCTGGGTATCTGAATTTTCTCCAGTCCCTAACGTGAGCAACATCATTTTTGCCCTTTTTTCCTAAGTAATTTTTCTTTACATTTTTTTGCAACCTCTTCCCAGTTAGCGACCACTTTGATGGTGATGTCTATGAATTGCTCAATATTCATCACTGTGAACCCCTCTAGCTTTTAGAGCTTTCAGTAAACATCAGTGCCAACTGTTGGGCAAAAACTGTGTTGACCGTTGTCCACTACAAGGGCCTCTGGCTCAAAAGGGGTGTACTGTCTTTAAGTATCACAGAGCTAGTCATAGAGTTGGTTCAGAGTCTCATCAGAGCACTGGGTGATTTCTCGAATTTTGACGAAGACAGTGACTCCATAATCTCCATTCTGAACCCCTCCAGCATGACTTTCACCATTCTCAGAAGGGCCTGGAGGACTTCTGGTGTGATGGGCTTACATTCGCGACAATTATCAGGAAGGAAGGTATCAGCAAATCACTTCAGGTTACTAGTGATTGTGGTGCTTGAATGATCAGCCAGGCAGGTACTGCCTAATAGACNAGGACCATCATATTGGTACTTCAATCCATGTTGTCCAAGTAAAACCAACATTGGTGTGGGAGGTCCTTCTGTCTGTGTGTTGCTTTTATTCGTTAATGAATAAAGAAGCTGCTTTGAGCCTATGGCAGGGAAGAACAGAACTAAGTGGGGGAAAGCTAGGGTTATGCTGGGAAAAAGAAGGGTGGAGTTGGAGAGAAGCTGTGGAGCTGCCAGAGACAGATACCAGTTGGAATCTTACTGGCAAACCACAGCCACATGGCAATACACAGATTAATAGAAATGGGTTAAATTGATATGTAAGAGTTAGTCAATAAGAAGCAAGAGTTAATGGGCCAAGCAATGATTTAAATAATACAGGTTCTGTGTGATTGTTTCAGGTTTAAGCTAGCCGGATGGCCAGGAACCATCAAGCAGCTTCCCTTCTCCAACACAACATTCCTCCTCTAGACACACCTCAAATGTCAGAATTGTCAAGGATCCACAGGTGACATCAGTGTTCAGATCAATTATCAAAGTGGTTCCTAATTTTGGTCAGGGGCTTCTGGCACATATAAAAATTGGCACCTAACACAGTGGCCTCCCACTGGGAAGCCATTTGGTTTGCAAAATCAGTATTTCATCATCATCATCATCATCATCATCATCATCATCATCATCATCATCATCATCATCATTATTATTATTTTCAAGACAGAGTTTCTCTCTGTAACAACTCTAGCTGTTCCAGAACTAGCTCTTGTAGATCAGGCTGGCCTTGAACTTACAGAGATCTGCCAAGCTCTGCCTCCCGAGTGCTGGGTTTAATTTAAAGGCATGTGCCACCACTGCCTGGCTAGAATTTACTGGTCCTTCTTGCTCCAACAAAGGTCAGTGATTTGATGAGTTTCCCTTTGGAAGAAGTTACTGTGATGATGACTGCTCCTGTATCCAAGATAAAGTACACTATTTGTCCTCTGACATCTATTTTGACCGTGGGCTCCTACAGGCCAATCTCAATTGAGCCTGGGAGCTTTCAGTCTGAGTCTGTCTCTCAAGTGGTAGTCAAGGCTTCCAACAGGGACTTTTGTTTCATTGTGGCTACTGTACAGGCCTTATTTCTTTCCTTTTGCCCCTGGTGTCCACTTCCTGGGTCATTCATTCTTCTACTGTTCTTCTTCCTTGTAGTAGGCACATTGGTCACTGTCTAATGGCCTCTGGTTATCTTTCCTTCATTTGGGTTTCTGGGTATCTGAATTTTCTCCAGTCCCTAACGTGAGCAACATCATTTTTGCCCTTTTTTCCTAAGTAATTTTTCTTTACATTTTTTTGCAACCTCTTCCCAGTTAGCGACCACTTTGATGGTGATGTCTATGAATTGCTCAATATTCATCACTGTGAACCCCTCTAGCTTTTAGAGCTTTCAGTAAACATCAGTGCCAACTGTTGGGCAAAAACTGTGTTGACCGTTGTCCACTACAAGGGCCTCTGGCTCAAAAGGGGTGTACTGTCTTTAAGTATCACAGAGCTAGTCATAGAGTTGGTTCAGAGTCTCATCAGAGCACTGGGTGATTTCTCGAATTTTGACGAAGACAGTGACTCCATAATCTCCATTCTGAACCCCTCCAGCATGACTTTCACCATTCTCAGAAGGGCCTGGAGGACTTCTGGTGTGATGGGCTTACATTCGCGACAATTATCAGGAAGGAAGGTATCAGCAAATCACTTCAGGTTACTAGTGATTGTGGTGCTTGAATGATCAGCCAGGCAGGTACTGCCTAATAGACCGTACACTTTTTTTTATCTGGAGGTAAAAGGGACAATCAGGAGTTGTTGGCAGTTGTCCCAAGCATAATGGCAGTCACGAGGTTGGTCATAACTTGTGACTGCTCTAAGTATGGTGGGATGTGATGTCACTAGTTCAGCAGATCAGTAGTGATGAATGCCTGATAAACATATTGAACTGGGTATGGACTAAGAACCCCATCCTCCTGAAGTTAGGCTGACCACATATTTGACACAACAGACTCGGGCGTTATAACTGAACACTGGGAAGCCTCCATGAGACCTGGACCTTAAGCATGGTAAGATGGGAGATATTGTCCAGTAGTCTCTGGGCAAAAGATCCCATAGCAGCTATGGCATGAGCTATCAGATGGCAAGTCAGGAGATAAAGTGAACACTGAAGCTTTGGGTTGTGGATTCTGAGCATGGGGATGGCCACACTCAGGAAGAGGGGTAGATGGTGAAAGTTTTAAATCTTGATCCTCTCCCTGCAATATATGTAGCTATTTGGGGATTAAAACTCTCTCAGAGCTCAGGATTGTAGTGGATACCCAAGAGGAATGGAACTGAACCCTGTGTTGAGGGTAGAGGGTCAGACTACACCAGGTATTGACATAAGAACACTAGTCAGGGTGGCCTGGGTCCCCAGTGCAGGTATCCCTCACTCTGCAGGTGTTGGACAGGTCCAGGGTTTCTTCTGAAGGACAAAACATGTCTAAGAAGGACCAATAGCTTCACAAAAGGCCCTCCTCAGTCTAGAAAGCAATTTTGGGGGCACCAACTCTCAGACTAATAAATCCACTCTCACATTTCTGTTTGAAGTAGACCTGAGTCTGGTCTTTTGTGCTTTTTTGTTTGTTTTGTTTTGTTTTTGAGAAGGGTTTCTCTGTAGCTTTGGAACCTGTCCCGGAACTAGCTCTTGTAGACCAGGCTGACCTCGAACTCACAGAGATCTGCCTG
>LOEQ01012945.1:12003-23590 GCA_001685075.1 Bramus lutescens
GGTGGTCTGGGCAGGAGTGGAAGGAATCAACTTCCTCCTTTCCAGAATTCTCCTGTTCTCATTGCATCCCTTCTACTTCCTGTCTGGTTTTCCCACCTATACTTCCTGCCTGGCTAATCAGCATTTATTTAAAACATGATTGAGAGAATACAGACAATTCTCCTGCACCAGTTCAAGGTTTTTGTATATTTTGGGGATCAGTCCTCTGTCAGATGTGGGATTGGTGAAGATCTTTTCCCATCCTCAATCATACCATAAGGACAACCATACCTCAACTATGCTCATAGCAGCATTATTTGCAATAGGCAGAACCTGGAAACAACCTAAGTGCTCCTCAAGCAAAGAATGGATAAAGAAAATGTTGTAAATTTACACAATGGAGTACTACACAGTGGGAAAACGTAATGACATCTTGAAATTTGCAAGCAAATGGATAGATCTAGAAAACATCATGAGTGAGGTAACTCAGACCCAGAAAGACAAATATAATATGTACTCACTCATAAGTGGCTTTTAGACATAAAGCAAGGAAAACCAACCTACAATTCACAACCCCAGAGAACTTAGACAACAAACAGAGGCCTAAAAGAGATCTGATCTACATGGGAAATAGGAAAACACAAGATCTCCTGAGTAAATTGGGAGTGTGGGGATCATGGGAGAGGTTAGAAAGGGAGGGGGAGGAAGAGAAGCGAGTGGAGAAAAATATAGCTCGGTAAAAATAATAAAAAATAAATATATAAAGAAAGAAAGTGTCTTGATAGGATCTGGCAATAGGCAAGCCTGTAGGACATTTTCTTAATTGGTGATTAATTTTGAAGAGTCCAGAGTCTAAGGGGTCAAGCCACTCTTGGCTGATGGTCTTGGGAACAAGAAATCAGGCTGTACAAGCCATAAGTAGTAAGCCCTAAAGCAATGTCCCCCCCATGGCTTCTGCTTTATTCCTTGTATACAAGTTCCTGCTCTGACTTAGCTCAGTGATGGATGTTAATAAACTCATTTCTCTCCAAGTTGCTTTTGGTCATTTTTTTTTTGTCACAGCAACAGAAATCCTGACTAAGATACCCATGAAAGGTTGGAGGCTAGTTTTTAAATTGGTAATTCATTTCTAATTATATCCTCACATAAAAGTGTTTTTTCTCATAGTTGTTTTAGAAAGTAGAAATAGCAATAGTGTAGTATTGATTGCAGGATTCTTCTTCAAATAATTGGATGTGTTCCCATTGAGACAATTAAGTCTTTCCAAATAGGACTAGCTCTAGAGACTATAAGAAAGATGAAATAATTATTAATATAAATTATTCTCTCTTCTTAGTAGGATGTGTAGGTGCCTCTGTGATACAAGTGGTGATTACAAGAAGTATAAGGCCTAGTAAGTTACAATGAACTTCTGAACTTTTATAACCTTGGGATCTTGTGGGTGAATTTTTAATTGTGTTGTTTCTGTGATTCCTGTCTAGGTATTGTTTCCTTTCACCTTAAGTGAGAGGGTGATATCTGAATTCATTGGCTCAATGAGAAATGTACTTTGGCCTGGTGGCAAGAGGTCCTATAGTAGTAGTTTTCTTTATCTAATGTCTGAGTGGTTTCACTCTGGCATGAAGAATATGTATTCAAGGCTGTTTATACAAGTTCTCCTGTAGCTGGAAATCCTGGAATCTGAAAATAAAGTCACAAAGAGTCAACATGAATCCTGGGGGACTTACATAAAGGAAATTTCTCTCTGCCTGGTGGGCCTAAGTGAAGAAAGTGTTAACGGGCAAACAGTACACACACTGCACATGTTTATGGAGCATGTATACACTTGCAATCAGAGGAATTTTATACCACTTGGCCTCTATTTTCTTTCTTATTCAAGAATTTTCCAAGTCCGCTAAGATTTGATCATGTGCATAAATAATTGATGGACTTTACTGTGCTGTAAGATTTCCTAACTCTGTAATTCAGTGAATACTCAAGCCTTTGATTATGCTTATTCTTCCCCATAAGCTGGCTTCTACATGATACTGTCTAACAAGTCACAAATAATTTTTTATCTCCCAAATCAG
The DNA here is from genome assembly GCA_001685075.1 of Bramus lutescens. Lineage (NCBI taxonomy): Eukaryota > Metazoa > Chordata > Mammalia > Rodentia > Cricetidae > Bramus > Bramus lutescens. The sequence goes on from LOEQ01012945.1 coordinate 14,052, forward strand.
CTACTTGCATAATGAAGGGAAACATATGCATACTTATGTATTATCATGATATATAATCATGATAGGCTGATAGAAAATTATTTTCATTAAACATCACTTATAGCATGTACGTTTAATTGGCTAATAATCTAGAAAGGATTGCTGTGCAGTGTGCTGGAAGGACAAATGGAAGCAGAATAGCTGATTATTTAGGACATTTAATTTTAAAGATAAACATTTTCTGCCCATAACCACCTACCGTCTTTATACCATAAACCTAAGTGTTCATATCCTATTTTATTTTTGTTTAGTACAGATACAGATATTACCCGGATGCAGGGTGGTTTCTTATTTGAGTCCATGGACTAACAGAGTATCTGTGTTTAATTTTTTCCTTAGGAACTCTATTACTCTCAAGATAACTTCCCTGGCATCCTTGAATGCTTGGATTGTTTGCTCCTGTTCTGAATTGGAACCATTCTCTAGAAGGAGTCCGTATGAGAACTTGCCTGCTGGAGCTGGAGCTTCGCAGATCTTGCGGGTTTAAACAACTTACAGCACAATTTTTGCTTTTTACTTATCAGAATCACCAGACTACTGGCTTTTGGAGGTCACAGAGATGACAGCTGAATGGGAGGAGGAGGCTTTCACATTTACCTGAACATTATACATGCTAATATGAATCTGGGATTTTTATTTGGTGCTCTTACAATAATTGACTCATTAAATACCCTCCCAACTGCATTTTAAATATGTTTAATAAATCATCTGTTTACTAAAATTGAATTGACTTCTTGAACTCTTTGACACAGGAAAGAATTTTCTGAACAGGACACCAATAGCTCAGACATTAATACCAGTAATTAGTAAATGAAACCTCATGAAACTGAAAAGCTTCTGTACAGCAAAGGACACTATTATTAAGCAATGCATCATCCTACAGAATGGGAAAAAACTTTACAAATTATACATCTGGTAGAGGGTTAGTACCTACAATATATTAAGAAGCAAAAATAGCAACAACAACAACAACAACAACCACACGCCAAACCAATCAAACACCCAACCACTCAACCAACCAACCAAGCAACTAAACCAGCCAAACAACCAAAAAATAAAAACCAACCAAACAACCCACCCACCCACCAACCAACCAACCAAACCAATCCACCAACCAGACAACCAACCAACCAAACCAATCAGCCAACCAGCCAATCAAAAAAAACCCCCAAAAACAAAAAACCAAAGAAAATAAAACCCAAACTCCAACCAAACCAAACCCCGAGTATCAAGATAAATATCTCAACTAGAAATAGGGTACATAACTGAACAGAGAGTTCTCAAAAGATAAAACATAAATGACCAAGAAACACTTTAGAATGTTCATCATTCAAGGCTGTAAGAGAAATGCATTTTTTGGAACTTTTTCATTGATTATTTAATTTATATTTGCTTCAAGAGGATTTAACTGAAATTCCATTAATTGGCATAATTTACATAAATCCTGCATTAAAGCATTTTTTGTTTATAGTTTCCCACCCTTCTCTTAAACATGCCAATTGATGAATTAATGCTCAAGTCCAATAGTTTTCTTTAAAAATAATTTTTATTGAGTTATATATTTTTCTATGCATTTCTTCCTTCATCTTCCCCCAGCCCCCCATTCTACCCTCTTCCATGATCCCCACACTCCCAATTTACTCAGGAGATCTTATCTTTTTCTACTTCCCATATGGATCAGATCCATGTATATCTTTTTTAGGCCTCTCTTTGTTGTCTAAGTTCTCTGGGGTTGTGAATTGCAGGCTGTTTTTTCTTTGCTTTATGTCTAAAAGTCACTTATGTGTGAGTACATATTATATTTGTCTTTCTGGGTCTGAGTTACTTCACTCACTTATGGTGTTTTCTAGATCCATCCATTTGCTTGCAAATTTCAAGATGTCATGTTTTCCCTCTGTGTAGTACTCCATTGTGTAAATGTACCACATTTTCTTTATCTATTCTTCAGTCGAAGGTACTTAGGTTGTTTCCAGGTGTAGTAGGAGGAGCAGTCTGTGTCCTACTGCCCGCATAGCTTAACCCCTGAAATAACCACAGAGAAACTGTGTTCATTTAAATACTGCCTGGCCCATTATTTCTAACCTCTTATTGGCTAACTCTCCCATATTAGTTTAACCCATCTCCATTAATGTGTATCGCTACTTGACTGTGACTTACTGGCATGAATCTAACCAGCATCTGTCTAGGGCAGGAGAACCATGGCGTCTGCCACTCTGCCTTCTTCCTCTCAGCATTCAGTTCTCTTTTCCATGCCTACCTAAGCTCTTCCCTATAAAAAGACCAAGGCAGTTTCTTTATTCAACCAACGAAAGCAGCACAAATATGGAAGGACCTCCTACACCATCCAGGTTCTGGCTATTATTACAAATAATGCTGCTATGAACATAGTTGAGCACACAGGGATACAAGGAGTATATCTAAACAGCCAACATCAAACTAAATGAAGAGAAACTCAAAGCAATCCCACTAAAGTCAAGAACAAAATAAGGTATCCACTCTCTCCATATCTATTCAATATAATACTTGAGGTTCTAGCTAGATCAATATGACAACAAAAGGAGATCAAGGGGATACAAAATAGGAAAAGAAGTCAAATGCTCACTATTTGCTGATGATATGATAGTTTATATAAGTGACCCAAAACATTCTACCAAGGAACTCCTACAACTGATAAGCACCTACAGTAATGTAGCAGGATATAAGATTGAACTAAAAAAAATTATCAGCCCTCCTTTGATGTGGGAGTCTCCTCTGTATCCTGTGAATATTTTTGGTTAATGCATAAACTGTCTTAGGCCTGCACAGAGCAAAATATAGGTAGGCGGGGAAAACTAAACTGAATACTGGGAGAAAGAAGGTAGAATAGAGAGATGCCATGTTGCTGCCATGGGGAACAGATATGCTAGTAACTTGCCAGTAAGCCACAACCAAGTGGCGATACACAGATCAATAGAAATGAGTTAAATTAAGATGTAAAAGTTAGCAAATAAGATGCTAGAGCTAATGGAGCAACCAGCGATTTAGTTAATACAGTTTCTGTGTGGTTATTTTGGGGCTGAGCAGCCAGGAACAAACAAGCGACCTCCTACAACACTACTTTATACAGATGATAAATGGGTTGAGAAAGAAATCACAGAAATACCACCCTTCACAATAGCCACAAATAACATAAAATATCTTGGAGTAACTCTAACCAAACAAGTGGAAGACCTGTATGACAAAAACTTTAAATCTTTTAAGACTTTAATTGAAGAATACACCAGAAAATGGAAAGAGCTCCCATGTTCTTAGGTAAGTAGAATTAGCATACTAAAAATGGCAATCTCACCAAAAACAATCTACAGATTAAATGCAATGCCCATCAAAATCCCAGAAAAATTCCTTACAGATCTCAAAAGAACAATACTCAACTTTATATGGAAAAGCAAAAACCCCAGGATATCCAAAACAATTCTGTACAGTGAAGAAACTTTTGAAGGCATCTCAATCCCTGACTTCCAACTCTACTACAGAGTTACAGTACTGAAAACAGCCTGGTATTGGCATAAAAACAGACAGGAGGACAGAATAGAATCAATTACCTGAATATCAGTCCACACACCTATAAACACATGATTTTTGACAAAGAAACAAAAAAATAAAATGGAAAAAGGAAAGCATATTCAACAAATGGTGCTGGAATAACTGGATATCAACATGTAGAAGAGTGGAAATAGATTCTATTTTTCTCTGTACACAAAACTCAAGTCCAAATGGACCAAAGACCTCAACATAAAACCAACCACACTGAACCTGATAAAAGAGAAAGTGGGAGGTATATTTGAACACATTGGCAAAGGGAACTACTTCCTAAGTAAAACATCAGTATCACAGATATTGAGAGCAATAATTAATAAATGGGACCTACTGAAACTGGGAAGCTTCTGTAAAGCAAAGTACATGGCCAACAAGACAAAACAGCAGCCCACAGACTGGGAAAAGTTCTGCATTAACCCCACATTCAACAGAAGACTGATCTCTAAAATATACAATGTACTGAAGAAACTGGTCATCAAAAGAACAAATAATCCAATAAAAAAAATGGGTACAGACCTAAACAGAGTAATCTCAACAGATGAATCTCAAATGGCTGAAGGACACTTAAGGAAATGCTCAACATCCTTAGACATCAGAGAAAGGCAAACCAAAACAACTCTGAGATTCCATATTACACCTGTCAGAACGGCCAAAATAAAAAACATCGATGACAGTTTATGATGGAGAGGATGTGGGGTTAAGAAAACACTCTTCCATTGCTGGTGGGAGTGCAAACTGGTACAGCCGCTTTGGAGATCAATATGGTAATTTCATAAGAAAATTAGGAAACAACCTACCTCAAGACCCAGCAATACTACTTTTGGGTATATACCTAAAGGATACTCAATTATACCACAGAGGAAATGCAAATTAAAACCTCTTTGAGATTTGATTCTATCCAAGTCAGAATGACTGAGATCAAGCAAACAAATGACAGCCCATGCTAGTGAGGATTTGAGGAAAGGAGATGACTTATTCATTGCTGAGGGGAGTGCATACTGGTACATCCCCCACTGAAATCAGTGCAGAGGTGCCTCAATAAGCTGAAAATCAAGCTACCACAATACCCAGCTATACTACCTTGAGCATATAACCAAAGGACTGTAAATCTTATTACAAAGATTCTTGCTCATTTGTGCTCAATGTTGCTCTATTCATATTAACCAGAAATTAGAAACAGCCTGGATGTCCATCAACTAATGAATGACTAATGAAAATGTGGAACATTTACACGATTCAGACATTAAGAAAAATAAAATTATGAAACTTGAAGGTAGGTGGATGAAACTCAAAACAATTACTCTGAGTATGCTAACCCATCCCCCCCAAAAAAACAGTGTATTTCCTCTTATATGTGAATGTTAGCTTTTAAACCTTAGACATATGTGCTTCAATCCAAATAATCAAAGATGTTGGGAAGTTAGTAAGGGATCAGAAGTGGAGGATATCATCCAAGGAAGGGTAAGTAGTGTATAGTGTTATAAAGATATTAAGTGGAAACTGGAATAGGATTAAATAGAGTGGGATGGGAGTGCAGGGTAAAGAAGGGAGTATGGGAGAGGGGCAACTAACACCGAATGTCTTTTGAAAGTCATAAAGAAACCTACTACCACAGAAGCTTGTGTGTGTGTGTGTGTAATCTATCTATGGAATCTGTCTGTCTGTCTGTCCATCTGTCTGTCTAACCTACCTATCTATATGAAGTTTAAATAGAGTCTCCATACTGAGGGAGAGAATGCTCCAAATAGGCATAGGCATCTATCTCATGCTATCAAATAGTGCCAGGAATGGGTTATAACTTGTTGCATCATTGGCCAAAGGGAATCTGTAGCTGCCTCACCTCACCCACCCACAAATCACAGGCAATCGTTAAGGCTATTAGTTACTCTCCACAACTTGATGGTAGACTTTTATTGTTGAAGACACCATTTAATTATGTCATTGAACATGGAGAAATCAAGAAGGTGCTCAACTAGAAGCTTGATCTTTCCTGACTAATGTTCATAGTGCTGAAGGTATTTGTATGCTATTGGGAGGGAAATAATAATCAATATAACCCACCTACAAAGCTTGTAACCCACAGCAGTGACATACCTGTAACATAGTGGCACTATGAGGCAATAACAAATAACTTTTATGTTGGATTTGAGGTCCATGAGATAGAACCTACATATGACAGTGCTAAAGTGGCCAAGAACCTGATACTAGATATGCCCTAAAATCTGGGGGATAATCCACTATTTTTATTCTGCTAAAGGAATATAACAGTAAAATGACTCCTACTGACACATTCCTACATCAATGGACCAGTGCATAACTCAACTCTCAAGAGAGAAACTTCTTGAAGTGAAGGCGTAAGTCATAAACAATCCCACACCAGTTGGGATTTAAAGGGGTATTTATTTTAAGNTTGAAGTGTATGGGAAGTAACACAGACATGCACAACTGGAAAATGTGCTGAGAATGAGACATTTTGGAGCGCCCAGCCCCAAATGGGATATCTTCATTTAATCCTTCCCTTCTTGACTTAGGGATCTGTGTGGAAGAGGAGATGGAAAAAGTGTAAGAATGAGAGGTAGGGAACAACTCCACGAAGCAGTCAGTGTCTTCCAGATTCAACAGTATCATGAATGAATTCACAGAGATGCTGTGGGTGTGCAAAAGACCTGGACAGGTTCAAAACAGCCAGTATTCTAGTTCATCAATGAGAAGGGGACATAAATGTAAAGTCCCACTCTTAACCAAGGAGATATTTACAGTTGAAACCTGCTGGAAAAGGGAAAACCAGTTTTCTCTAGTGGAGTGTCACTTCAGGTTGGAGTACTTAGCCAACCAAAAATGGACTCCAAGATTTTTATATACTTTTTATTTTGCTTTTTTTCAATCTCATGGTGTTTTATGTCCTTGTTTTATTTAAATTTTCACTTTTTAAAAGATACATATATATATCTTAATTTAAATATATATATTTTGAATTAATGTTCTTTATTATTTTTCTTAAATCATTTAAAATGGGGAGACTCACTTTTAATTCAGATCTTTGAGGTGGCAAGATCCACCTTTAATCTTTATCTGCCACCTTCTAGGGGCAGCCTATATAAAGAATGTGGAAGAAGGAAGCTAGTTTTCTTTGCTTCCTTGCTTTTACCCTCACTTTCAAGTCCACTCCTTCATAGGCATTAGAGTCTACTTCTTTGGGATTCTTGTGAATACTGAAAACCAGCTGAGATATATGATTTTTGAACTGAACAATTACTGGATTCTAGGACCTTCTGTTGGTAGATAGCCATCTTTAGATTACTTGGACCATAGCCTGTAAGTCATTCTAATAAATCCACCCCCACATATGTTATTCTCTTCCAGAGAACCTTGACTAATGCATTTATCAAAATATATCAGCCCCACCCAGGCCTGGCCACCTAGGCCTGAATCAATGATGGACACAAGTGGCACCCAGCACCCAGATTTTAGGTCTGTGGGAGCTGCAGTTAACCAGGAGCCACTGACCCCACCATGAGTCTTCCTGGTGTCTCTGTAGCTGCACAATCAGATGCTATTATACCAAGTACTGACCAAGGTCTCTAGGCCCAGGCACGGGAGTGAGAAAGGCAATATATCTGCACCATCCCTTATGGCTGGGATGGGCAGTGCTTAGCCAAGTGCCACCTGTGATTCAACAAAGTTCCCTGGTGCTTGGTGGTTGGACTCTATTGTATTGAGAGAGCACAGGGTGAGGAGGTGAAAGAGAGGGAGAAGTGGAATGGTTTGTAAATGGGGAGAGAGACAGATCTGTAGAGGTGAGGGTGGTGAGGAACAGGCTGATGTGAATGGTCAGCTGTCCAGAGAGATGTCTGAGCCTTGGCTATGACCAAGGGCCAGGTCTTGATCTGGGCCCCTGAAATAGCAGAGGAATCCTTTGTTGATGTCTGCCATTTCTGTTGTCATTGGAGGGCATGCAAGGGCACGTGGTCTGGACCACCACCTGGGGCCACATTTGTGTTCAAGGGTCGTGCTGCCATGGGGACCATGCCAATCCGGGTGTCCTGTGGCCATGGTGACAGCCTGGCCATGGTTTCTGCCAAGGACCATGTCTGAGTCACTGGTCCAGCCCAGGCTGGGGTCTGTATTGACACCCCTGGCCCATGTTGCCACCAGGGCTCATGTGGATGCCTGAGATCACTACTTGTGACCATGTTGGTGTCCAACAGCTGTGTTGCTGCCTATGTCAAGCCTATTTTGCTGGCCAGGGCTGTCAACTGGGGTCATGGTATTGTCTGGACCAGGGCTGTGGCCGAGGGTCATGTCTGACTGAGTCCACGGCCATGCCATGTCCAGGGTTTGTGTTGATGTCTGTGGCTCATGAGACCATTGAAGACCATGCTGATGCCGGCTGTGTAGACTGACACCTGGGATCATGCTGGTGTCTGAGGGCCGCAGTGCTGCGTGGGGATCATACTGGTCCAGATGGCCTGAGGTGCCACCTGGGACCATGGTGACATCTGGGAGTGGGCCACTGCCTAGGCCCATGTCTGGGTCCATTTTCCTACCACAGCCAGGGTCTGATTTGGTATCCATGACCTGTGTTAGCATGGCGGTTATGGGAACCATGCTGTTCTGAGTTGGCCCACCCTTCACCAGCCCTGGGATGGCTGGTCTTGCCCTTCATTGCTCCTGCAGCAGGCGAGCTGGCCCCACCTAGCCCCACCCCTCACCACAGATGTGCACCTCACCTGGGAAACATACTAGAGCTGATCTTGTGGTCAGGAACTCAGTTGAGCCAACACTGAGGATAGGAAAGCAAGAGAGCTGAACCCCCTTGTTTGCCTTGTGGTTGCATGAGTGAGGGAAATATGCCCTCCTCCCTCTGCCTTCAGCAGGTGAGAGAGTTGGCCCTGGGCAGCATACTAGAGCTGAGCCTGCTGTCAGGAATGCAGGTGAGCCAGCCCTGAGGGTGGGAGAGCAGGAGAGCTGACCCCCCACCCCCACCCCCCACAGCAATCAGGAGAGATCTGTACCTTGCCTCCAAAAAACAGTAGAGCTGGACCTGGTGATTAGAGTGAGGGGATCTGGCCTGAGAGCGGGAGAACTGGCCCTGCTCCTTGTTGTGGGCTGCATTGGGTGAGCCAGCCCTGGCAGTGCTAGAGAGCTTATCTGGGTAGCGAAGACCTGGGAAAGTGAAGACCATTGAGCTAACCAACCCAGCTACCACTCAGGCCCAGAACTAGGCCCAGAACCTACAGATCCAAAACAGTAGGATCTCCGTGACACTGGACAACAGGATTTCCAAGAGGAGCCCCAGTGAGACCTTTATCAGGGGTTTGGCAGAAACCAGAGGCCTTGAGCCAGACCAATGACTCATTGAAATTAACACTTGCAAGTAAAGACTCAAGGGTGAACTGTGACTCAGCGGGCCACATTATAGTTTCCGAAAGACTCTTCATTTTTTTTGTTTTAGTGTTGATTTGTTTGATTTTAAATTGGGGTTTGTTGTGGGGGAGGTTGCAAGGGCAGAGAGTGGATGTGAGGGAGATAAGGGGGATCAGAATGCATGATGTGAAATCCACAAAGAATCAATAAAAGTAAAACAAAACAAAAAAGAAAACAACAAAAAATGTTGCGTGAAAACATTTTAAATAAATGATAGCAGGCTAGAAGTGTCCTCTATGCATCCAGTTAATGAGAAGAATAGAACAAGAAACAGTAGATTGCTCCAAGGAGAGTCAGAGGAAGAGCTTCAGAGATTCACAAAAGCAGTTGAAAGATCTACTAGAGTTGATGTCTGAGATAGAAACTCACTAATTGCGGCTTGAGCCTATTGATTGATGACTGAAGGCCCTTTGATCCACTATCTGAAAAAGGAACATCTGGTCCTGACATTGATTGATGACTGAGGGTCTTTGATCCACTATCTGAAGGGAAACATC
>LOEQ01012947.1:0-16885 GCA_001685075.1 Bramus lutescens
ACACACACACACACACACACACACACACACATATATATAATCTACCATACATAGAACCACATGCTGGGGTCTCCAATATCTCAGGTCCTTATCACCTTCAGGGCTTTACTCAGTAGCTTCTTGAGGCCTCCTTCCAATTTAATACATTTCCAAGAAAACTTTGGAATATCTAGCTAAATATCTTCTAGAAAAGGATTTCCAACCTTCCTAACTCTGACCCTTTAATACAGTTCTTCACATGGCGGTGATATCCAACCATAATATTATTTTCATTGCTACATCATAATTGTAATTTTGCTACTTTTTGATATCTGATATGTGACCCCCAAAGGGGTTGTGGCCCACAGGGTGAGAACCACTGTATACAGAACCACTTTTCTTTGTGTTCTCAATTCCTGAATGTTTTAATAATGAAGAACAAGCCCTGAACCAGACAGCTGCTGAACAGGGTATGACTCCTAGATGGCAAACTCACACTCTCCCACCCACTAAGTGACAGCCATCCCTCCACAGAACCACCAGGCATGCCTAGCCCATTCCTGTACCACAGTGGCTAAGGGTCATTCTGAACTTCCCCACTTTTCTTTCTCTGCTGACTTGAAGACTCTTTTGCCATCCCTATAGCATTTGCTGTGCTATAATTTGGATAGCACTATTTTGAAAACCTTGGGAATATATTTAGGAGAAACATCACATCCAACTTCAGACTTAATTCTTAAAATATTTTTCCTTCTGTATGAGAACGACCAAAACAAATATATACTAACCCCAAATAGGGTATTAATGACAGGCCAAAGATGCAATTCCTCCAAAGTCTACCATGTGAATCAACAATTCTTTGGGGTTACTTACAGCATAGGTGACTTCCCAGCAGACAGAAGTCTCATCATGAGTGACAACGCATGAGCTGCATCACTAGCATTTCCTACTTACTTTGCAGGAAGCTGCATACAAAGATCTCCCTTCTCCCACCAATACTGGCTGCTCACAAAACCGTAGAGCAGGCTATTGTGAGTCTTGCTACATGCCCTCTTGAGTCCTGTGAGTTTTGTGAACTTTCTGGGTCTCTTCAGCCTCCTTCCTCCCTCTGTGAGAATATGTATCAGTTCTGAGAAAATAACTACACACCACCTTCAGAGACCACTAAGCTTTGCACTCAGCTTTCTGTCAACTTCTGTTGTAATACAAGCAAGAAGAACAATAATGAAATAGAGATTAACCAAACTCCTTTGGTCTTCACTTAATAAGGACACATGATTGACATGAGATAATTCTTAGCACACACACATACACCCCCATCCCCGCCCACACACCACACACACCACTGAATTTATGGAAGGGTTTGTGGTTCTTTTGTTTTGATTTCACTTTGCCTTATGCCCCAGATTTTCAGATACTTTAAACAGTAGGGAAAAGATCAGGTTCTCAGTGAAGTAAAAAATAGCCCTCATTGTGGATTTTCATCAGAGTGGTATTTTCCCTAGTTTGTCAAGAAAAATAGCATGTGTTGACTGTGAAAAGACAAAATGCTGAGTGTGTTGTCAAAGGGCAGATTGATGTGATTGTTGGGTCTCAGGCAGTCCAATATCCAGAAATGAGCTCAGCCTGGACTATAGGAGGATTCTGGCAGTTAAATTGAAGCCAACATTTCTCAGGATTCCAGTTCCCATCTGCCAAAAGAAATAATTTCTCTCACCTCTGGCAGAACGGACATGGCTACCTATGGTGTCTATCAATCTAGCAAAGCCCTCACTGGCTTCTAGGGTACCTCAGTATCACAAGTACCTGCTACACATTTTAAATTCCATAGTAGCATCTTACGCTTCGCTCCCTCAGCTACTAGTCCTTACAATCCACATAATTCATCCACCCCAGACTCTCTCTGTTCCCACTTTGCCACTTTTGCTAACGAGAGAGAGAGAGAGACTCTCTCTCTCTCTCTCTAATTTTCTCTTCTCTATCTCTTGCTATCTCACTATCTCAACTCTTTTCTCCTGCTCTCCTACTTCCCTAGCCCTGGCCATGTCTAGTCTGCTCTCCTTTCTCTGTGTTCTGATCTCCTCAATATGCCTCTGGATATTTTTCTCTCTCTTATTCATAATAAAACCTTTTTCCTCAACCTTAACCATACCATGGAACAGTGATGTTGGCACCTTCTTTATTTGCCCCTTCAGATACAGTGATATGTACTGAGAGTGGCGAAAACATTAGCTAAATCATAAACCACTTGGGATAAAAGAATTGCACAAAACCAGACTGAAGTTTATAAACTACGTAAGCAGAGTTTTTCATAAGCTTGTGTTTAACTGTCATCAAAAACATCTACAAATTTTCCAGAAGAGTTTTTTTTAGTTCACATTTTGAAAGTATTACTTTCTAAGTCTTTCATGGATGCTGACAAAGTATTTCTTCCACAAGACTATGCGTTTGGTGTGGTACTAGCCACAAGCATCAAGAGTCTTACTCCCCATTTCAGAAGTTCCTTATTTCCCTCCCAACTTCCAAGTGTGCCCTTCTAAGAAATTAGAAGAACACTCAATAGTTTTTTTTATCCCCCTCAATGACTTTCTCCAAATGAATATCTTCCATTGGGTGCCACTTAAAATGTAAATCATCATGAGACACTTTTAAAACAATTGGCCAAATTTAAAGTAGGCACCTTTTTATGAAACTATTCTCATTTATTTTGTTAAGTTAACATATATATAAGCACCAGGGGAGAGAGAGTTACATTCCGTGCAGAACTGGTGACTTTTCCAAGATTACTTGTTCAACAAATATCTTTTCTTTATCATGTAAACACTGATCTTACCTGGCATCCTATCTCAATGACAGGAGAGCTGTTTCAGAAGTTAAGATTGCTGGCTCTTCTTCCAGGGGACCCAGGTTCAGTTCCCAGCACCACATGATGCCTTACAACCACCTGTAACTCCAGTTCTACTTACATATATTTGGGCCAAAAGCTCATACACATAAAATAAAAAGAAATCTTAAAACAAATAAACTAGTATCATAGCTCAAAACAAGAAAGCATCAATCTGTGTGAAGCCAAGAGAAGGCTGAGAAAATGAAGAGAGAGCCAGTGGACGAAAAAAGGTTGGAATGAAAAGAAAAAATCTTGTAGGTCTAAACTGAAGACCTGGGAAATAGGTTTGTTTCTATATTAGAATGATTATATTATTAGTGTGTGATAAACTGCTTCCTGTGCTGAGAACCTTCCTACCATCATCTACTACTGTAGGAGTACTACATGCTACTGTCATCCTTTGTTATTGTTCTGACATGGATTCTTTCTCTGCTGTGTGGTTAAGCCATTGTGTTAGCACATTCCATTCTGGCTTCACTACACACTCTCTCCAAAATGGAGATGATAGAGATTCTGCTCTCTCAGCTAAGGTTTTTTAAGGGAGACATGGGAGGGGTGCTTGCTTTCCTAGCTTCAGGTGGCATTCTGACTAGTCTAACATTGTTTACTTTCTCAGGGACATTAGGTTCATTGAAGAAGAAGAAGACATATCAGAGAAGTGAGACATTTAAATGTTGAAGGACTCTTCAATGGGCCAGTGTTCCATTTCCCTCTAGCTTCTAAATACATGGGAATACTTTAATTGTTTGAGGACATAAAATGAAAATAATTCTGAATGCCCTCTTCTTTTTCTTAGTAGAACTTGAGAAAACTTCTCAGGTCATAGAATGCCTGGACAGTCACTTGGGAATATCCGTGGCTGTCAGAATGGCTCTGTTAAACATCTGCTTTTCACTTCCTCCTTCTGCTGCTTCTTTTATCCTTCACTTTTTATTTTGGAAAAAAGTAGCCCTTCCTAGCATCTCCAATATCCTGAGGTCTCCATTACAATTTAGGCTAGGCCTTCACAACTTTACACAGTAGATTGTGAAGGCCTTTGGCATGAGCTTTTACTCTGGCACTCATTGCTTAGCTTCAACTGTGTTTCATCACTCCTTACCTGTCTCAGTCAGGATTTTTATTGCTGTGAAAAGACACTATGATCATGGCAACTCTTTTAAAGGAAAAAAATTAATTGGGTGGCTTATATTTTTAGAGGTTTAATCCATTATCATCATGGTGCGACATAGTGCTAGAGAAGTAGCTGAGAGTCCTGCATCTTGACTGGCAGGCAACAGGTAATGGTCTGCCTTGCTCGCCATGACTTGAGCTTATATGACCCCTCAACCTCTGTCAAGATCAAGTACAAGGAACAATGTAGCCATGTAACCATATTCTTTGCCAGAATATCATGTGAATGGCCCTGGCCCAGTTCCTAGTATAGCCCTTTTCCCCTCTGAAACATTATGAGCCTGGCCTTGAAAGCCCATATTTCTCTCTGCCTAATGGTTTTCTAAACTCCTACCAGAATGGCCCATTAAACTCTGTTTACAGCCTTTAAGAGGTTTTGTAACCCAAAATTTTAAACTCTTCTACACTCCTCCCTCATACCAAATCCTAAGGTCTATGAGCCATATGGTCAGGCTTATCAGAGCAACATCCCCATTTCCCAATACCAACTTTTGTCTTAATTACTTTTCCTGTTATTAAAAATAAAATATTCTGACAAAAGCAACTTAGGGGAGAAAGGATACTTTTTGGCTTATAGTTCCAGAACGATACAGTTTATCATGTCAACAGGCAGAAAAGGCACAGTGACAGAGAAGGAACTGGTTGATCACATTACAGCAGTACATAAGAAGCAGATCATGACTAGGAAAGAGAAAGGCAAGAAAGCCTCAAGGCCAATCCTCAATAATTCACTTTCTCCAGCAGAGCTCCACCTCCTAAAGATTTCACGACTTTTCCAAAACAGTGTCACCATCTGGAGACTAAATGTTGAAACATGTGAGCCTATGGGAACATTTCACATTCAAATTACAAGGGGAAAGGGACAGTAGGCAATATGATGATCATGGTCGTTGATCTTTATTGTCAGCTTAACTGGATTTAGAATCACCTAGCACGTTGAGAAACACAGGTATATCTATTGGAGTGCTTCTAAAGATGCTGAGTAAATAATGGGGGAATACATATGCTGAATGTAGAAGGTAAATTCTGAAAGCTAACTGATGGTATAGCAAGAATAAGGGGGAAAAGTCAGCTTAGCACAGCTACTCTTCTTTCTCTGTCTCCTGGCCATGATGACATGAATTGCTCTACACCACAGCTTCCTTACTGTAAAGGACTGAACTCTACTGTGAGCCAGCATAAATCTTTGTTCTGTGGCATCATTCGGGGATTTAATTAGTGGAACATGAAGAACAACCAATACAGTGGTCTCTAGATAAATATATTTTAAATATCTTTTTGAATTTGAGTATGTCCCCTGGGGAAATGAAATGAATATAGATCTTTAACAGTATTTTTTATTTATTATGTAACTGAATCTCCTGGACACATGTACAAACTTTTAAATGTAAATCTGAGCTGACTTAAATACATTAGTGAAATAATCCTCTTGTGCCTAAGGAGAAACAAATGGAAATCATAGCCAACACAGGGAGGTATAAATGGCCACAGCCCCACTTTTGAGCAGGAAAGGCCCAAGAGTTCAGAAAGTGAGCACAGCCATGTCAAACCTCCTGTACTATTCCTCCCAGAAGAAATGCACCCCCTGCAAGTCATACTGTATTCTTTTCTTTTCAGAATTTGGACACCATTGAGTTTTTTACTGGACAAAGATCACACCCTTTGTTCTGGTATGGAGCTGGTGACTGGAGTTTTTTACTTCCCCCACCCATGAATCCTCTTGAAGATAAGTAAATTTTATGCACAGCAAAATGATAAGGAGTTGTTGACTATAAAATTATTTGGAGCTTTGCTAATATTACCTTTTCATGACATTCCAGTTTTAATAAAGCTTTTGAAAATACTCCCCTCATCATTGCAGAATAGAAGGTACACCATAAGTGATTGAGTAGAAAATCCAAATCATGGTTTCAAGTTAAACAATGACTTCTTAAATGCAGTGTCTTTGAACTTCCCTAAAACTGAAGAACAGTAGCTTCATTCCTTTTGAATTTTGCCTTCATTCATCTGAAACTTCAAACCTTAAAGGTGATGGTGGTTCTCTTCTTCCCTTTGTGTCCTTGTTCAAGTGCATCCTGTGACTTTACTTTCAAGGTCATTTTTAATAGACTAAAGATAATCCTGAAGCAGACACTATAGCTGCACAGGCTACTGATTTCTGGGACCATACTTCCCTGGGGGAGCAAATGTCTCTGGTTAAAGCATGATTTTCCAGGAAGATATATTGGGTTCTGCATTCAATCACTGTCTTTTATTAACTCAATAGGCAGTATAAAGATATTTTGCCTTTATAAATTTTATCACAGTTCAAAATGAAAATGAAATGAAGGATAGTGGTGCCTTCTTTTGTTTGTTTGGTTGGTTTATTGAGGCAGGGTTTCTCTATAGCTCTGGAGCCTGTTCTGGAACTCCTCTGTAGACCAGGCTGGCCTCAAACTAACAGAGATCTGCCTGCCTTTGCCTCCCGAGTGCTGGGATTAAAGGTGTGAACCACCAATGTCTGGCTATATAATGGTGCATTTTTAAGACATTGTGTGGATTATATGCAAGTCACTTGTTTATTTTTCCATAACTACCCAGCTTATGTTCCAAGGATGTAGAGCTCTGGGTGAGAATTCATACTCTTTGTGAGGAGTCAAGGGAAGAATAATCATATGCAAAAATTAAGCATAACAAACTACATGTCATAAAGAAAATGAAACTATTTGATGCAAAGGATTAGACTAGTTTAAGTAGGTAGTTTAGAAGGCTGAGGTGATGGCTCAATGGTTAAGAGCACTGGCTACTCTGACAGAGGACTCAAATTTGGTTCCCAGCATTAATATTAGTTGATACACAGTTGCCTGTAAATCCAATTAACTCCAGGGCATCCAATGCCCTCTGTCTTCCACAGGTCCCTGTATATTCATTGTGTTTATAAACCCTCACAGGCATAAAGATACAAATAAATTTAAAAATAAAATTAAATAAGTGTGTAGTCAAGGTCAACCAAGAAGATAACTAATTTAAGATCAAAGCAAAGGAGATAAATCAGATAAAAAAAACCTTCAGTTAAAAATTTTGGTGTCAGAGAAAGCAATGAATGTTAAGACTTGAGGTGAGTTTAACAACAGCAATTCCAAAGACCAGAAATACGGTCAAGGTCACAGTCATGCAATGACCATGAGATCAATGATTCTAGATTATACAGAAGTAAGCTACAAGTCACACAAACAAGTTCACATCATGCCTCTCTCACATCTAGACCTCAGCTTCAGAACAACGTATTTAAACACTTGGACCTTTGGTTTCCTCTTTTACAAATATAAATGTTAATGAGTCATTATTGGTATTTCCTTCTCAGTGCAGAATATGTATAAACCTCATAAGCCATAGCAGCCATTATTACCAACAAAACCAAGTCATTAGCATTGTTAAGGTGGTCTGTCACATTTACACTTAGAAGCATGGGTGCAACTCAAGTCCAGTTCTCTATGGAGTAACTGTTTGCATCTGCACTGGATAGTATAATATTTCAAGTCGACATAGGAAGAAAGGCTGTCTAAAAAGTCTTTTTCAATATTTATCTAGATCCAGAAGTTTTGTGCTATAAAGCATGATTCTCTACCACATAAGCACAGCAAAGTGGGACACTGATTGGTGAAGGGCGAAGTGATTCATCAAGTCATTTTCAGTTGTGTTTCTATGCAGTAAGTGAGGAAATGTCAGCGGGAACGTCAGCTGGGAATAAACAGAGCATTTCAGTTGCTGTGGTTCACTCATTCAGTGTTTGTATTCTGTCCTTTGACATTTGCTCACAAGCCATGCAAATCTGGCTCTATTTCCTCCACAGTGAGTTTATTTCTTCTGTATCATGAATTGGGTCCTTTTCTCCTCTCCGTCTCATCATCCTCATTATTGTAGTGCTAATGACCTGTATTCCTTCACAGCATAATTCCTCTGCGATTACTCTCACCCTCAAACCCTTTCCTAGCAGCTCTACAAGTCTTCCAGCATTTGGCTGCCAACTTATATACCAGTGAAGATATTTTATGAAAGCTAATCACGGCCCTGTTTTTAAAAGGTACAATTTAACATTATTACAATATTTTTAATGAGGAAAAATATCAGAACTGGCGTGGTAAAATTCATAATTCCTCTCATTATATTTTAAAATTATTAAATATGTGGATATATTATCAGTCAAAGTATGTAAATGTTGACTTGTTGCTTTACATTCCAGCATATATGTTGATAGACAGGTATGTAGATACGTAATACATACATACTTATATAACGTGCTGATATTTACATGTATGCTGATTTAGAAAACTGCATTCTATTTTGTTAAGCAGGGGCAGGTTTTTTGTAAAACTTTTTTTTTACTGGAGGTGGGGTGCATGCCGTGGCACACACATGGAATTCAGTAGACAACTGCAAGTGTCCGCCCATCTCCTCCTATGTGAACCATGGGGCTTAAACTCTGGTCATCAGGCTGGGTAGTGAGGGTTTTTACCTACTGACCCATCTTACAAGCCCCACAAAGGTCTCTTCATGATGAGGAAACTTAAGTTGCTATTAAACATTTTAAACTTGATATTATTGTTTGTTGTAGAAATAACTGGTTTTGCTTTAGGATATAAAAAGATCTATTTTAATTATTATTTTGTTTAAAATAAGGAAAAACATAAAGAAGATGCAAGCTATTCTTCAGTGCATTTTCATTCCCTTGCAGATAATGTGAGCACAGAGGTGGTGTGCACACAGAACAGAGGGCAGTGTGCAGTGAGTCAAGCATGGGATGGAGGGATGTGTGGAAAGAATCTTCTGAGAGCATCTAACAGACCCAACAAAAAGCTAGCACTTCCGTGATAAACTGCTCCATACTCGGGGGTTTGTCTGGCAGCAATTTGCTTTCTCATATGCTGGAGATTCTAGAGCTAAGATGGTTGGGTCAGCCAGTTTGATGCCTGCTGAGGTTTCTGTCCATGGAGTAAAAAGACTCTTCACAACTCTTTCCTCTGTACCCGTGTACACCACCTCAGGTATCTTGATATGCACACATGTCTTCCAAGTAGAAGCAGCCCAGTCAGATTGGCTAGACTCTCACTAATGGCCTCATTTGAAGTTAATTACCACCTTAAGGGCCTCATCTGCCAATACAGTCACATGCTGAGATATGGAGTGAAGAACACATTTGACTTCTGAGAGACCCACTTCAGACCATAACACCGGCTGTCTCTTTAGACAGGCTTTATCCTTCTTTTGTGTCAGAGGTGATCAGATCCTTAAGGGTCGGCAACAAGAAAAATAAGCAGAAATAGAACATAACACCAGGGTGCCCATTGTTTATTTATAATGGGAACCAGTAACTCAGCGAGCCTTTCCTATTATAGGAAACAGCCATGAGTCCCAGCTGCATAGGACGCTGAAGGGTCTCTGGTTACCTCGAGATCAGAGATACACTGAATAAATGTTGGTCAACTCACCTTTTATTAATATTTTTCCTTTGCATGTCTTAATATTTATAAGAACTTACAAGTATTATGATATTTTATTGACCTGAACTGCCTTGTCCTGAAGGCTGATTTTACATTTTCTCAAGATAATTGATTTGGCTATATTTTTTGGTAACTGGGGACAACCAAAATAAGATCCTCAGGAATATTGAAACCGCCTGTTGGAGTTCTACAATTTTCTTCTTCATACATAGAAACGGAGTGAATGTTAATCAATTGATTACTTAAAATGACTGTATCAAGAAATGCATCACTTTTTTCAGGCTGTCGATGCCATGAACTCTGACCTACAGAGAATGACACCGAAGTGCTTCATAGTAGCAGGGCTGGAAAGCACCGCTTCCCTGTGGCTCCTGCTTTTCGGTGACTTATTGGAACCGGTTGTGTGCCAAAGTGTTTCCCATTTCAGTATACAAAATAAACTGGCATCTCATTAATTTAAGCTACATACTAGCAATTAACTAGATACTTTATTTTGAAACTATTTAAAATATTTCTTAAACATAAATATTTTTATTTTTTTAAAAAAGAAAGCGAACTATCTTTTTTTATTTTACATGCCAATTCCAGTTCCCACTCTCTCCTCTCCTCCCATCCCTTCCAGCTTCACCTCCCACCCGGCATCTACTCCTCAGAGGGGGTAAGGCACATTGCTTTGTTCATCCATTTTTATGTTTAACATTAAATCTATATATCAGTTCAGTTTAGCTGCTACACCTTCAAGATACATCTTAAATCAACCAATTTTCATCGTTTTCACAATATAAGAGTGGTGAAAACCATAGTCAACTCAATTGGTGAATTTCGTAGGTTTTTAACTAATCTCTCAAGTCAAACTTCCACCAACCAAAGCAAGCTTCAAAATTGGAAAGGCCATCATTGCATCTCCCTCAACAGCAATGTGAGTGGTCCAGCTGGAGACACATGCTTAGCCCAAAGGGGAAAGAAAGTCTATTGTGAGCCCTACAAGGACAAAAAAGCAAGAAAGCCTTCATCAAGATAAAAAGAATGCACTACCTGGAAAATGTGATTAGAAAACTGTCTGGTGGAATTAAGGCACACCCACTTACACCTCTATCCCCCACCTCTACTCTTACCCCCAAGTGTTCAAGTCACCCTGGCTAGCAAATGAAAGATTTAGTCTAGATACTTAGCAACACTGACATCATCTTGGTTTGTTTTCATACCACACTGAGCTTCATCTAGAGAGCGATCATACAAATAATTCTTATAGTCAGATTTGATAGCACTTTGCAAAGATACAAGACAGGAATTATTTTGATTGAAATACATTTGACATTAAAGTTAAATCAGGTGTCTATACCTTAACTATTCCTTAAGTCAAGCTTACTCTACCTTCTGGAGAATTTTTAGTGCTGGTAAATTCATCTCAAATTTCTCAGGGAATGATCCATCTGTATGCTGTGTGGTGGGTCTATCTAACAATTGCACTCATAATTATCTTTAGCATGGCATTCTAAGCCTAGTGAATTGAAACAAAATCCAACCACAAAGAGAAATCTTTGGTAGCACAGGACATAAGCTAATTTCTTCTCATCAAAAGAAAAATTTAGCTTTATTGGTCATTTAAAGATCCAAAGCAAACAAGATGAGGGGTCATAGTTCACTTTTCTCTGTCTGGCTTCGCAGCCCAGCTTGGACAATATAGTGGAACAATATCACCATAATTACAAGCTGCTGATCAGAAAAATGCATGTGTTTTTCAATGTTGCTTGCCAGAAAACGTTCTAGCATTGTTACACAACTGTACTTCCCTCTGCCTTGACTATTTTGGTCTTCCTCAAATGTTGTTTTTGATTAAACACCCCCATACATGATTAGTTGTGGTATTATAACATAAGTGAGCCATAGCTACAATGACAAACCCGTAAACAGGACCAGGGATGACAATTGCAGAGACCATTCTCAGTTAGATGTTTACTTAAATTTGTAATTATGGGCTGCAATACAGCCAGTTTGCCCCCTAATATTTCCACTTAAAATTACTGACAGAAATGTAAGGAATGATTTAAAGACATGCCTTCAACTATATGCCTTTATGTATCTGATTTAGAACAGTTCAAACAAGGAATGTATCATTGAGGCTGGGTGACTGCACTGGAAATGGTTGTGGGTGATGAGCTCCTGAATGCATAAAGCTCTAGAGATCCAGAGGGCAGTGGTAATTTAGAACTGTGGATAATGTTGCAAGTTTCCAGTGGTACCTGAGGCTTTCCTTTGCCATAAGGTATAAAACAGTGTCAGTGTTGTGCATTGTTGCTTTTCTATTTGGTACGTCTTCTGTTTATGGCTGTATTGTATTCTGACATTCTTTAACAGACAAAGAATAAGACTGAGAGAGGTTAATCCATAGACACTGATCTTAAGCAGCAGTTCTCACCTCTGGGCCACAACTCCTTTGGTAGACCCTTTCTCAGGGGTCACATATCAGATATCCTGTATATCAGATATTTACATTATGATTCATAACAGTAGAAAAATTAGCTATGAAGTAGCAATAAAATAATTTCGTGGTTGGGGTCACCACAACATGAGGAACTGTATTAAAGGATCACGGCATTAGGAAGGTTGAGACCACTGTCTGAAGGAATTAACTTCCTGTGTTATTCCTGCAGTGAATAAAGCAATTTAAGGAACGGAAGGTTTATTTTGCTGTATATTTGATAGTGGTAAGGAAGGTCTGGTGGTGGCAAGAGCTTGAGGCAGTAGGCTCCATATCACATTATATCCACCATGAAGAAGCAGAGAGCAATAAATGCCATGCTCAGTTATTTTTCTCTGAGGATACTAGCCTGTGAAATGGCTGCACTCACTCAGGGTGGGTCTTGCTATCCCAATTAACCAATTTACACAATCTCTCACAGATACATCTAGAGGCTAATGTAAATCATATAATCTCTCAAAAGCACACCTGGGGGATTGCCTCCTAGGTGATCCTAAATTTTGTCAAGTTGACAATATTTCATAATTTACTACTCTTTTCCCCAACCAGATGCAACTAAGTGCAACTTATTCCATAATTATTGAGTCTAATTATTGTGGAGGCCCAAAAATATGAGCCTATTTCTATTTAGTCTGAAGGTCAGAGAGTTTGAGGGTGCTCAAAATTATTGACAACAACCAGGGCTACACAACCTGACCCAGGATGTGATTATTTGATTCTTTTGACATTAAGATGGCCCATAAAGGTAGATCCACTCCACCCTTACAGATGGCCAGGATATGCAAGGATACTTTTGCTCTTTCTTTTGAAATAGGAGGTTTGACCTTGGGTGTGGCTGCCTTGAAGATACTCGGTCTAGGGTGTGTTCACAGCCTAAACAACAGAACGCTGCTAATGAATGGATTAAAGGCTTGATGGCTCAAAGTATTGAAGAAATTAAGTGTTCAAGTTGCCCTTTGCATCATGTTAAAGAAGACTTTTGTTGCATTCTCCCTCCTTTTGTATTGGGGCATAAAAATGCATGTAAAATTAAACATGGAGACTTCAGTATTCACTGAAAATCCCTCCCGATACTATCCTATGTTTCTGTTTTATCATTTTTACTTTCATCTTTGTCTTCTTTACTATTTTTCTGTTCCTCATGTCCCTACTCTGGTAAGTGGTATTTTTGCTGAAGTTTATCACAAACAAATTATGAGAAGACAATAGAGTGAAATGAAAGTCAACAAATATAAGAAAAATCTCCAGCAAGAAGAAAAGTAGAAATAAACCTTCAGTCCACTCTAGAAGCAACAACAAACCAAATGGGTACTTTAAGAAGCTGAATCATCAATGATAGGCATAACCTGCTCTTCTCCCAAACTTGAAGAAGGAAGGGTACCTACTGCTCTCCCTAAAAAGAGAAAATAAAAATTTTGGAGGACAGAAAGTTGAAGTCCCACATAGAATAATCCTGAAGAAGTTACAGGCTGTCAATGGACAACCACAAGGACATTCTCAACTATATTTCAACCCAGTAGTATGAACTCAGATCAGATCCTCTGGGACCAAATGTTAGTTCAGCCTTCTTCAAGTTGCTCACACAGTTGGAGCACTGCCACATACTTATACAACCTGCTCAGAAGCTCAGTATAAAGCATAGTAAGCTTTGCTTTCAACATCTTACCACATAGAAATATCTCAATGAGTTATCAATCACTAAACTGAAGCTCCAAGATAAACTTGTGCATCATTCTTGTTTCCATATGTCTATAGTGCTCTGTTGAAGAAAAGAAAACTGACAACAGAAGAGACAAAAACATTCATAGACAGAGGATTGGTCTATCCGTGAAGAATGAGTGTTCATTGCTGTTAAGTCTCAGGGAGTACATGCTTACAGAAATAAGCTCAAACTGGACTACAAAAGGATTTTGGCAGACAAAAGCCAAAATTCCACAGGAACTCATAAAACTAGTACCCATCTACCAGAAGGAGTCATTTCCCTTACATCTAGCAGAAGGGACATATGACTACTTGTAGCACCTCTCACCATCTCAAAGTCCACACTTTGTCTTCATGCTCTCTCAGTATCATGTTATCTGTCATACATTTTAAAATCCATCCTAGTATCCTCCCGCTTTCACCTTAGATCCCAGTTCTTCTTATACCCCAGCCCCAGCTACACTTGATATTCTCTTGATATCCTGTTGATCCCTTGCTATCTTCTCACTCTCTCCCTATGTTCCATTCTCTCTCTCTTTTTTATTGATCTCTTGTTATTCTCACTAATCCCTCTTGCTATTCTCTCTCTTGCTATCTCCACTATCCACTCCCACTATTCTCTCTCTCCCTTTCTTCTCTCCCCCCTTCTCTCTCTCATCCCCACTTCTCACCTCTCCTGTAAAAATATCCCTGGACATGTCCAGTCTGTTTCTCTGTATCTCTGTTCTGGACATTTTCAAATGCCTCTGGATATTTTCTCTTTTTTATTCACAATAAAAACTCCTCTCTAATAATGGAGGATTCATACTGGGAGTTTCTTTACCATACTCCTGCCACCACCTTGCATTCAATGTTTTCTAAGAAAAAAATCAAAATTTAAAAACCCTCAAAACTAGTAATATTCTGGCTATATGTTGAAATTAAGCATGCAAAGAAAGCCCCTTAAATTTTCTGAGAGGTTTCATAAGCCATTAAATGCAGTACACTTATCATTATATTCATCTAGGCTTTTCCTTAACACAATTATTCTTTTAGCTGTATTCATTAACCAAAATATTCTAAGAGCATTTTCATGCCATTGTATATTGTGTGTCTCACTTTTAAACAACAACCATAATAGGCTGTCTCAGGGAATAGCCTGGAATTCAGATTCCATCTAATAATATCTAATAAGCTTTTGGGTAGGTAGAAGCCTGCTAAATTAGTAGATTCTGAAAGGTTTTCATCTATTAGTCACAGAAGTTAGTTCCAACATTGAGAAAATAATGAATGGAGGGTATTCAATATTCATAAGCTATTGAGGAGGTTAAAGCTAGCTCATAATAAGAAAATTAGGCTCCGGACATGCAACATTTCAACCCCTCCATGTTACTCAAGCTCTAATTAGTCAGTCGGTCTTTGTAGAAATCAGTGCTCCTGCTCCATTAAATAACCTCCTACCCACACTCCAGCAAGAAACACTAATGAAACTCAGTGGCCAATAAAAAAGAAGACATGGAAGTAGGAAGAGCCTTGTTAAGAAGAAGGACTCCAGTGGGAGAGAGATTCAAGAGACGAGGGGAGGTACAAATGATTAACCTTCATTGTACAAATGTATGAAAGAACCAAAGAATAAAAACAAATTTTAGGCAGCAATCATAGGCCTAATTTGAAAGTCATATTTGATTTGTTGGTTTTTGAAGCATTAAAATTTTTTTCAATTTTTTATTTTTAACTATATATGTCAGTACGTATGAATGTATGCAGGCATGTGCATGTAAGCACAGTTACTCATGAAGGCCTGAGGCATTGCATCCCCTGGACCTGGAGTTACAGACAATTCTGAGCTACCCAATGTTGGTGCTAGGGATCACATTTAGTCCTCTGCAAGAGCAGTATGTGCTCTTAATCCTGAGCTATCTTCTTTTAAGAAAAAATTAGTATCTTATATGGTACTCAAAATTAAACACTGTAGAGCTATATTGCCATATTTCACACCCCATCTGCCACTTACGAACTATCTTCAAGGAGTAAGGAGGCTATGAGATTTTACACTACCTATAAGGTAACAATTAAAGTCAACTGAAGTTTTCTGGATATTGATAAAAGACACAGGTGTCCTGGGTCAGAAACAAAGGTTTCTATTATTTAGAACAGAGCAGGAAACATGAACTTGGTCTTCATGTCAGTTTCTCTAGCTCTCAGAATCCCATGACACATTGATCAAGTATACAGTGGGCAGTAGGTTTACGTTACAGCTGGAGTACCCTAAGCTTAGGAAAACCTGATTGTTTATAGTTGTACAAAGTTTCCTCTAGAGGGCTATATTGTTTCTCTCCCTCTCTCTCTCTCTCTCTCTCTCTCTCTCTCTCTCTCTCCTATGTGTGTGTTTGTATGTACTATGCGATTGCTGTATGGGTGTACAGGTTTATTTACCTTCAAAGGTTCATGTGAAGCCTAATGGTTGGCATTAGGTGCATTCCTTTATTAATCTTTCTTAAGTTTAAAACAGAGTCTCTCATTAAATCCAGAGCTCACCATTCCATCTAGTCTAGTTCAAATCACACTCAGCATTACTGCCTCCCATGTTCTTACTAGTGTAGCTCATCAATTAACACTTAAGTATTCAACTGCTTTTCTAATCCACAGTCCCAAGAGCCCTATTCCTTCAAACAAAGACATGATCAGGCCTATCACAGGAGTACTCCAGTCCCTGGTACCAACTTCTGCCTTAGTTACGGTTTCTATTGCTGTGTAGAGACACCGTGACCATAGCAACTCTTATAAACGAAAACATTGAATTGGGTGATAGTTTACAGTTTCAGAGGTTTAGTCCATTATCATCATGCGGAGAGCATGGAAGCTGGGAATATGGTGGTATGCAGGCAGACATGGTGCTTTCGACCTGTAGGCAACAGGAAGTAGGAGCAGTTTGATCACATATAAGACCCCAAAGCCCACCCTCACAGTGACACACTTCTTCCAACAATGTCATACCTACTCCAACAAACCCATACCTCCTAATAGTGCCACTCCCCAGAAGCAATCTCCCAGTACTGTCTACACACTATTGAATACAGTCTTTAGAACTCATTCAAATCAACTCATTTGTGGAAACTATACATCTAAAAAGACCTTTAAGAATATTGGAATCAGAGGGGTGAGTGTCTGCCGGCCAGGCAGGCCAGAAGGTCCCCGCAAGGGAGT
>LOEQ01012947.1:25133-48710 GCA_001685075.1 Bramus lutescens
AAAAAATAAAAGAATCAAAGCCTTAGGAAGGTTGAGAACTACTGCTCTCGAGCAGTATCCTGAGAAACTAGCTGGCAATTCGTGAAGGTTGCACAATTATACAAAAAGGACCATCTAAACAGTGAAGCTTTGCCTAAGGCAGAGACAATTCTTTCCACAGTAAAGTTATGAGTTGCAAAGTCAGAATTAACTCAGTAAAAAACATAAGCATGAGCTTGCATTGAAAAAGCAATTGGTAAGACTGGGTTAAATACCAAAATTGGATCACCTTCTGAAGTGACATTGTCACCCATGACACTAACATGGTTGTTGTAGCTTATTGACACTCAAGCCAGATTTTGAGACAGATGATGAATAGATTGTCTCTTCTGAGCACAAAATTAGGTTTTTGACTGACAAGTTTTGTTATGTGGAAGCAGAGCAGGTCCAAAATAAGAAGTTTACTTTTAAAGTTGTAAAGTGTATAAGTAACCAGATTTCCCTTCTTAAATTGTTCAGAAGTATAATTTTTTGCATCAGATACAAAGGCAGGGTCTTTAAAGTTATCAAAATTTACATTATGACTTTAGTTTGATCAGAGATAAATTTCCAACTGCCTCACAGACAATTTGGCTAAATATCACTAACCCATCCTTCTAACCATCGCGTAAGGTCAACAATAGTTTCATTGTATATGAACATAGAACTTAACAACAGTGGAGAACCAATTACAGAAGAACCCATGATAGAGACAGCTGATTGACAAATTCCTTCCTTTTTGCAAACATGAATACCAGTTCATATCATGAGGAACACAGTTGTGGAGGTGACAGCTCATCCTTTCCCCTGGATTAGGTTCTCAGGCTCTCGTGTGAGGTTCCCCCCCACACACACACTCTATCCTCAAGTGGGTGGTGATGCTTGCTACATGACAGCATTCATTCTTCTTTAGGGATAATGATGAACATCCTTTACATCTTCTCTAGTAATAAAAGCATCACCCTAACCTGTAGTTGGACCTTTATGTCAGAACTACTAGCCAGCTCCCAAATGATTTCACAGAGGTTTATTATTAATTATAAATACTCAGCTGATAGCTTGGGCTTGTTACTAACTAGCACTTACATCTTAAATTGACTCATATTTCTTACCTATGCTGTACCACATAGCAGTACTTTCTTCCACACCCCATGTTCATTGCCAGCTTACACTGTCTCCTGGTGACTCTGCTCTCTCCTACCCCACACTCTCCTTTTATCCGCAAGACCTGTCTAGCCTTTCCTACCTAGTCATTGGCCAATCACCCCTTTATTAACCAGTGAGAGTAATACATATTCACATTGTACAAAAGGATTACTCCACAGCACTGACCCCACACTTTAACAAGGCCAGGTTTCCACACATTCTCAATCTCATTTTTTCACCAAATTGACTGGGTGGTAGCTAGCTAGAAATATTGATTCAACGGAATAGTACTATGCTACTAAACACCCAGGATCATCCAAAATTTCTAAATTAATAGAATATAAAGTAAGAGAAAATAAATCCTGGGGGAAGGAAAAATTTTCCCCTTTTCATTTAAAAATTTTTTTCTTGGTGCATTGTTTGTGTTCAAATGTGGTGTAGCCTTGTCTGTGAGTTGTAAGTGATACCTTTTATATACTTAATGTTCCAATCAGCTAAGAAGCAAGCAAAGCAAGATGCATTATCAGTCTTTTTCCCCCAAGACAGGGTTTCCTTGTGCAGCACTGATTGCTCTGGAACTCACTCTGTAGATAGACAAGGTTGTCTTCTAACTCGGAGATCTGTTTGCCTCTGCCTCGTGAATGCTTGGATTAAAGGTGTGCACTACCACTGCCCAGCATAGCATAGGTCTTAGTAGTACTAGGTATACTAAATTAGCTAAAGTGTTTGGTAAATGTGTTATAAGATTAATGGTAGCAGTCTCACTTCGACAAATTGGTGCCAACGTGATTAACTAAAGCCATGCAAAACCTGAGAGGGCTTGGAAAGCAACTCTAGACATTAAAAAACAAAGTTTAACCACATTTTTTTTTCCGAATGGGCTTTAATGCTGGTGGCATGCTGCAGCTCCTCTAAGAGAGGTTTTCCTGACTCAGTGGTAGCAGGAAAAAAGCTACGGGGCTTTAAAATGATGGCTTTCTGGGCTGTGCTGCCGGTGCAACCTCTGGCTATTTCAGGAGGCCAAGTATCTAAATGGAGAGTTTGTAAGCAGCATGTTACAAACTGCTTCATGGCTCAACACTGATCCACTGA
The DNA here is from genome assembly GCA_001685075.1 of Bramus lutescens. Classification (NCBI taxonomy): domain Eukaryota; kingdom Metazoa; phylum Chordata; class Mammalia; order Rodentia; family Cricetidae; genus Bramus; species Bramus lutescens. The sequence continues at coordinate 27,390 of LOEQ01012947.1, forward strand.
TACTTGGAACTGGGGCAATGTGCATGGCTTACAGAGGCAGTGAATAGACTTCCACCATGTTGGACTGTGCAGAGAAGGCAGGCAGAGCCATATGTACCCTAGCAATGCCGCAGCTTAGATTCTTAAGCACTTAGTATTTTAAGAAGCACTTCTGGTCAGAAAATAATTACAGATATGCAATAAAGACAAATCCAGATTAAAAGAGACTTCTAAATGGGTCACAGTATTGGATAAATGTATTTAGGCTTGGGAGAGAGAAGAAAAAGAATATAGTTATAAAAAGAAGTAAATGTTTATAAAAAATAAAACAAAGTCTTTAAAGAAACAGTATAGACAGTCATAGATTAGAGGAGTAAAGTTAATAAAGTAAATATTAAAAAGTAATAAATTTAAAACAAATAAACCATGTAAAACTGGAGAAAACACAGTCCGGATTATGTATCTTATTGTGTTTTCTTTGAATTTTTTAACTGTAAAGAAGCTAAGTAACCAACATATATATTTTAATGGTATCTTGTCTTCAAAATTTGTTATATTGTTTGGAAAAGAGGTTCTTCTTTTTTTTCCATAGAAGATGAAAAGCTGTGTAATCTTTTCAGATTAATGTGATTTGATAGACCAATACCCCCTGAAATGTCATCTTGAATACCCCTCAAAAAATTACTTCACCCAGTAAACAGAAGGAAGCAGTTTGGAGAGAATATAAATATTGTTTATAAATCTTCGTTTACATTTAAAGGGGGATATGATAATATGATATAGAGATGAATACTTTGCATTGATATGGATTTTGCTTTATTGATACAAATTTAAGGTCAATTTTGTTATACTGTGTATATGTATTTTTGATTTTGATTAAGGTATTGTTTTGTGTAGCTCATTTAAAATGTAATGTATAACTAAGAAATATAGGTTAATAGATAATCATCTATAATAGTCAAGCTTGTAGTCATGTTAGTTATGTTTTCTAGATATATACAGATATATTTCAGTTAGATAAGTATTCTTCAAATCTTTTAGAAACCTTCAGAATATGGCATAAAATGTTGAAATTATTAACTTAAGACTTTTCATGACAATGAGACTCATCTGCTCCTGGCTGCCCCAATCTATTTCAAGGGAAAGCTATATTTTATCAAGACCTTCAGAGGTATGATGACCTTGAATGGGGGAATGTGTTTTATGAAAGAAGCTGGGAGGAGGTACTCAACAAACATCTTTAATTATAACTAGTCATCTTAACCTTTACACACAAACTTTTCTTCCTTAAAATATTTTAAGGACATAATAACCACAACAAATCTACCATTTATAGTAGATAATAAATAATATGACATAATAACCTTAACAAATCTACCATTTATTGTAAAAATAAGTTGTCTTTAAAGGGTGGAATTAAACAAAATCTATTTTTATTGATTCCTATATCCATTATATTTAACAGTCTTTTCTCAGATGTATAGGTGGACCCACCCCTTCTGTTCTTAGCTTTTAGCCTGTATATCTTAGTTTCTCCAGAAACCCTTTAGGCCTCATGCAATTGGGGTCTAATTACATACAAGTAACTGGGAGGAGTGACTGGATGCTCAGTTAAGGGTCAATGACCTTGCCTATCTCCCCTTGAAGAACTATTAACATTTAACCAGCCCATCTGTGATTGTTTTAAACAGGCACAGCTGCACAGCTGGGATTATTGTTGAGAGTTTGTTTGTTTTTTTCTTTAGACAAGGGGGTCTCTTTTTTCCCCTTAAAAGTATAAACATCTCATTAGTTGTTTATAAGCACACCCATATCTCTCCTCTACACCTTCCCCTGTCACAGAGTCAGGAGGCCAGCCTGACCCAGGACAGGCCCTTTAAAGGAAACTTTCAGACAAACATGCATGGCTCTGAAGTGGGCCAGCCAAATCCCACCTCAGAGCCAGCTTTTCAGTAAGCTTAAACAGCACAGGAAAATATTTTTTAATATTATCCATACCCAAAAGGCATGTGAACCAGACATCTAAAGAACTCAGAGAGTGATGGCATCTGTGTCTTTATAACTGAAAGTAGAACAAAAGCAAGAGTATACAGGCTGAGTGGGGCAGTCCACAGGCAGAGCAAGGGGCACCCAAAACAGAGCCAATACTCAGAGAAAGCAGCCTTGGAGCGACAACATCTATGTAATCCAAACCGCCATTTGCTGCTCCAATTGAGTGTAGAATCAGTAGACATTCTACGTTTCATTGCCAAAGGCTAATCCTTCCAGTAACATCTCTCTGAGAGATCGAAAAATAGTCTCTTCATACCATCAGGTCTTGAACTGAAGGAAGTCAGCAGGTTTAAAACATGTCTTGGTCAACTTGTCCCAGTCATCAAGTATTAGGCACTGTCTTTCAGCAATTCCTCTAAACAGTCCCATAGTATATGGAGATGTAGTTCTGTTAGAGATGTTTTGTTTAAAATCCTTAATATGGGATAGGATTATACCTGCATGTATGCCCCCCTTCCCAGGAAAATTATCAACTCTGGGTCCCAAGGGTTAGAAACACACTGGACTGCAAGAGGCAACATCAGGTAAGCTTCAAGATCCCTTCCTTTTGAGCTAACTGAATCCCCAGAGCCAATGCAGAAGCATCAACTTTCAGGGATTCAGAGAAATGGCTAGCAAAGAAGTTTTCATCTTCTAAATCATCGAGAGTCTGAAGACTGAGACCATCCTTGGAGACTTAAGGCAAGGCTCCTTTAGATCTTGTTTCCATCTAAAGGACCTGCCTGTCCTGTGGTTTCTCCTTTGTTAATAGGGCAGGAGTCCTTTGCAGTGGCTGAATAGCAAACTGACCAGATTACAAAGAGACTAGACTTTAATGGGATCACCTCTCCCTTTTGAGAAGCCTGCTTAAGGAGCACCCACACCTTCCCCTTACTTCCTAGCCAATGTTCTCTGAGCTGACTGTTCTGTAACAGTACTGGTCTACATATTCTGACAAGTCACAGAATTCTTATTTTTGTACTGTCTCCCAACATGCTTTTAGCATTGTGTGTAGTAAACACATGCAGCCTCCCATTTTGCTTCCAGTTTGACCCACTGTTACCCTTGTGACCCAAAATGGGCCCCTTGCACGCTTACCAGGACCCTGTGACTCTCCAGCATTCCCTTTGCTTCTGTCATATCCATGTTCAGGCTATCTCAACCTGCCAATGACCTCTGTCAAGAAATTGAAGTCATTTGAGTCTCAACAGAATAAGGAAGTCCAGGCTGTTACTGCTCAGGCATCCTTTCCTGGGCTTATCTGAAGCTTGTATTCCAAGATAGCTCAAGGTTCAAAGCAGGGACAGAGAAGCAATGATAAACATATGGAGCAGTTCTCATCACTGTCACCAGATGTGCTCTGTGGGCAGAAAGTCTCAGGGCTGAATGGGGCCGTTTGCATAACACCCTTGAGAGTGCTAAATTGCTTTGCTGGGGCACTGGAAAGCATCTTGCCCTCAGCATTCCATGGGCAGGAGGAGGCTTTTCTCCCAGGGGAGTCAACAAATCTCTATGAGACCAGACTTGACACAGTAGAATAGTGTAGGGAGTCTATAATATGCAGAACAGATCACTATTTCCTACTATCAAATGTAAAAACAACCTTTTGAGACTTAAAAGCAGTTCATTGCAAAATTATAACAGTATCAAAGCTGACTGCAAGTTATCCTCAAAGTATCCAATTATCAGTTCATTTGTAAAATATTCTTAGAGTCAGTCTAGTACAAGAGCAAAATTTAATGCAAGTATTTCAAGTGTTCCCTTTAGATCAACAGTTCTCAACAAGTGGGTTGAGACCTTTTTTTGAGGGTCGAACAACCCTTTCACAGAAGGGTCTTAGGATCACTAGAAGACGCAGATATTTACATTATGATTCATAACGGCAACAGAATTACAGTGATGAGACAATGGCAAAAATAATTTTATCGATGGGGGTTACAACAGCAGTATTAAAGGGCTGTGGAATTAGGAAGGGTGAGAGCCACTACTCTAGATGAAGGCACTTAACCTAACCTAATCCTGAAGGCAACAGAATTTAAAAACCCACAACCCATCGCGGGAGCCTGGACTTAGGTGAACAGTTTTTGCTTCCTCACTTTAAACCCATTCGTGCTTTCAGAGGTTTTCAAGCATCAGATTCCTAGGCATCTTGGTAAAGTAAGGTTCCAACTCCAAAGAGCTTGGGTGCAGCCTTTCTGTCATCTTCCAGAAGATAAGATGGTGCTAGCCTACTGCCATGCCATGTGAGTACCACCGCAAGGTGTCATAAGACCAGTCAAAGAAAATCTAGCAATCTGAGGGACTCAAGCCAGAACTGGGCTGCAGCAAGGCCTCTTGAGTCCTGCAATTGGAGTCAGAAAATGAAGTGCATTTGTGGATTTAAACAAGAGTGACTTCACCCTGGCTAGCGTGGGACTCAGGGCAATGATGACTGCCACACAGGAGGGCTGCAGCCACTACGAGCTGTATGCGTCCTTACATGGGAGATCTTGTCTTCAGACACCAGGCCAGTTTATGCCTTGAAATTAGATATGCGGAAATTATCTCCACCAATGTATCCTTCAGGCCTCAAAAATTAAAACCAAATATGTTATATGAGTTTTTATGTTTTATAGTTATCTCTACATTACACCCCCTCAAAGTCATTATCATTGGAAGATAAAAAGCTCACTTAAAACATAAGTGTATGGTTCAAATGAACAGTTCCAAGCCTCCAGGCTTCATACACACATGGCTCCCTTACGAAACAGTCACTTATTTTTTCATTCAATACTTTTGTAATTTTCCTAGCTATAAAAAGATAATTCTCATGAGACATGTGTACCTCTCCCTTTGTTTATTAGACAACTCAAACAACAGACCCCCAAGAAACTGGGATTTCCCTAGGAATCTCTTGAAGATAAGTAAAAGTCTAAAGACTGGGAGGAACTTGGCTTTCAGAAAGAGGTTTCACACAGTTCTGACACCTTGTCAGTCCACTTTCCTAGACAGACTGGAACTGAGACAATGATGATGGGTGGGGCTATATCTTGACTCTGCTCACTTAATTATGCATAGCTCTTGCCTTCTGTTTAAGACTGAACCTCATGTCTGCATCCCAAAGATGAGGATGGAGACAAGGAGTTACTAGACTGCTTGATTTCTCCTCCCAGTGTGCCCACATTGAATCAATCTCATTTTTCTTCTTTACATGGTTAATTATCGTTCATTATCCTATTCAGAACAAGTGGCTGTCAAGGCTCAGGTTCTGACCCAACCAACTCCAGTAAAACTTTTGTGTTTATCTCTAAGACCCTGACTTGAATTGCTTGCTACCTCCAGAAACATCCTGCAACAAGAAGGTCATGTGTAGGCATTGTACATCATCCAACAGAAAGAACCACCTAGCCCTGAAGGGAAATATTTTATATCAATCTCCTCCACAATCAGCAGAACATTTTAGAGGGGAAAAATATAACATCACAAAATATAAAACCCTTTATTAACTTGATCATCAGCAATTTCTTAGCAGTGACGATTTTGGCTGTCAATTAAGCTTTCATTTGTTCACTGAAACATCCTCTCAAGATAATATATAGGATTAAGATCAGATGAACTAATTCAGCAGCCGCATCCCACCATGCCCTGTGTCAATGTGTCCATGAAGTTCTTTAGTCTGGGGAGTAAATGCAAATCTTCAACAATGCAGGAACCTAGAAATATTTTTCAAAGTCATGCCAGATTTCAGGAAGAATTCTCCTGCTTAAAGCACAAAGCTCTGAATAAAACAGCAGGCCAGGGAAATGACATGCTTGTTCCTGATGCTGCTACCCAGAAAGTCATCACTTGAGCAGAGGAAGGCAGCGGTCACTGGAAGGAGAGCAGCTGCACTAGGTAGACAGACACATATATTCTCCTGCCTCATACCTTGACCCCAGGTCTTTGGAAATATGGCAGACCACAGCAACTGCTACCTAACAATTAGCTCATTCTCTCCTCTTCTCCAGCTAAGAAGTCACCTACTTCCCATGACACATAGGAAAGGGTTAGTCTCTCAATTTCTCACACTTCTTTGAAGCTACTAGGGGTCATGACCCTGCTTTGTTCAATAAGATTAAAAGTATCTTGTAATAATAGGTGTGCACACCTGCAATTCCGGTGCTGGGGAGGTGGAGGCAGGAGGAACAAAAACTCACTGTCATCCTCAACTAACAAGTTTGAGGCTACCCAGGAATATATATATATATACATATATATGTATATATATGTATGTATGCCCCAATCAAAAAATTAATAGAAGCATATGAAACTTATAAAAAGATAGCTAGAAATCAAAAGAAACTAAGATAAGAAAATTGACGATGTTTGAAATTAAGCGGAAGACAAAATTGGTTTGGTAGAATTTAGATGAACCTGCAGAGAGTCTGACATACGAATTATTTGAAATGGTAAAGGTCTTGGAGATGTGACATGTGTGTAACATATGTCATAATTATAATTATGATATCTAAAACATAAAGCAAAGTAACAATATTAGAAGCTGTGAGGGAAAGATTATTCACCAACAAAAGCAAACACCTCAGAATAGCTAAAGATCTGTCAACAGCACCACTAAAACCCATCAAAGCATGGAATATTAAATTTCAAGTCAAGAAGTTAAGAAGATAGCAAGCTATCTTCTTAAGTTGATAGAAAAATATGGGTATTTCAAGTCAAACACACACTAAGGGGGTTCTTGATGACTGTGGGGGTTTGAAAGAAATGGCCCCCAAAGAGAGTGGTATTTTAGGAGGTGTGGTATTGTTGAAGTAGGTGTGGCCTTATTGGAGGAAGTATGTCACTGTGGGGGTGGGCTTTGAGGTCTCTTTCGCTTAAGCTTTTCTCAGTGTGACACATAGACTACTTTCTGTTGCCTGCAAGATGTTTGACTCTCAGTTACTTCTCCAGCACCAAGTCTGTTTATACGCTGCCCTGTCCGACCATGATGACTGAATCTCTGAACTGTAAGTCACCACAATTAAATGTTTTAATTTGAGAGTGTCTGTGGCCATGGTGTCTCCTCACAGCAATAGAAATCAAAACGAATGCAACCACCAAGCCTTCAAAAACTACTTTATACAAGGGAATATGGGCGAGTGCCGGAAAGAATGAATTTCAAGAGAGAAGCAGATGAAATAAGTGAAAGCCATAAGGGGCTCCACCATGTCTAATTCAGCAAGCCAGCAAACACCGAATACTGTTGAAGCTGGAAGAAATACAGAAATAATAACTCAATAAACAAAATAATTAAATAAATAGCACATATTTGAGTACATGGTCCCCTGCTGATGGTGCTATTTGAAAGTGTAATGGAAACTTGATGAGGCACAGCCTTGAAAGAAGCTTATCACTTGAGGCAGGCTTTGAGAGATTTGAGCTCCAGCCCTGTTTCAGATGGGACCTCACAGTTTCATGTACCAGCTGCCCATTGCCATGCCTCCCATGTCGTTATGGACTCTCCCTCTGGAACTGTAAGCCAAAACCAATTCTGTCATGAGTCGCTTTTGGTCATGGTGTTTTACTACAGCAGAAAAGTAACTAATATAATAAATTTAAGTGTGAATGATGCAAACTCACCAATAAAGAGATGTGGACCGAATGACTGGACTAAAAAATTAGAAACCTACTGTGTGTTTTCTCTAAGAAATCTTAGTAAGGACAACCCATAGAGTAAGAATCAAAGAAGAGCAGCAAATGTGTAAAGTGGATGGGACCAGAAACTGGATGGACCTAGAAACTGAGCTGTCTGATAAAGGAGAAGGAAGCCACAGTCAGTAAAGCTTTACAAAGGCTATTACATATTAAATAAGGACTCTCTTTTACTATCCTAATGGGAATATAATAGGTTATGCAAAGAAATAGGGGTGTTGGCTATTCCCAGCACCCACAGGCATCTCACAAGCATCCATAACTCCAGTTCCAGGAGATCAGCCACCCTCTTCTGGCATTCATGGGCAGTGTATGCAAGTGTACACAGACGTCCATACAAGCAAAACCCCATCACAGAAAATAAAAAATTGAAATTTAAATAAATATAAGACAAAAGGAGCTATCGCATGACCCAGAGATATCATTCTTAAGTATGCATTCATGCATCCACCCCTCTCTACTTCCTGGTGATCGATTCAGTGTGACCAACTGCTGTACTCTCCTGATGTCTTGGCTTCCCTGCCCTGATGGACTGTACCTAGAATGGAGTGGTAAAATAAACTCTTTCTTACTGAAGTTGGTTCTTTCAGAGAATTTTATCTCAGTCACAGATAAAAAGAACTAAGAAATCCCTGTCTCAAGCAACAGATTGAGAACAGTTAACAACCCCATTCTCTTTCCATGAAAGTTGCATTCTAACAGAACACAGAAGGTCACAGGTGTAAATGACTGCTCCCATTCATAACTGTGTGTCTAATGCCTCAGAGGAAAAAGATTGATCTTAATGAGTAAAATATACTTAGTTTAGGCTCCATTTTCATCATTCTTTTTTGAAACAAGGTTTAACTATATAGCTTAGGCAGGCCTAGAGGTCTCTATGTAGACCAGGTTGACCACAAACTTCCAGAGATCTGTCTGTCTCTGCCTCCCTAGTTTTGGGATTAAACACATATACCACAATACCTGCCATGGATTTTTAATATATGGTTGGAAATTTAAACTTCAAAACATAAAGTTCTATAAACATTGCAAATGTGAATGACTTCATAATTTACCTGAATATTGTTTCACAAGTAGTCTCTACAATTTATATATGTCCATTTAGAAACAGAAAGTTTTAAGTCTAATATAAGTCATCATATTTCATCTCTTTCTGTCTCCTCATAACACAGAATGCTAATGATCCATTGGTCTGTCAGAGTCCAATATATGGCAATAAAGACTAATTATGCTGTTATTTCTCTCTATTATGCTGTGATGAAAGCCATAACAAAGTTGAACTTGAAATCTGTGTTGTTCTGCAATAAAATAAATTATATATAATCAAAACTGTAAAGATTAAGATTGACTTCCTGTTACATTGGCATCTAAACCACCCCCTGCCTTGCAAAGCCATGCTGTACTTTCCAAAACTGGAAGAACAAACACATCATTTGAGGATCCAGGCATGTGATTATGTGGATAAGTTTGTGTACATTCCTCTGAGGCATAGCTCAGTGTGCATTTCTGAGCCACTAAAAGGACAGATTGAGCACATTCTTACCTTAATGACTCATACTTATGAATGAATCTCATTATGGTTTATGCAATCATAGCTTTGAGAATATGTGATACATATGATGTATCTTTATCTATTTTCAAAGTCTAAGACTCCTTCTGTGAGCAGCTGTTACTTCATTTTGTTACATATCCTAATATTCTGTACATTATAGAGAATGATAAACAACAGAAAAAATTAAAATTTATGTGCCCTGTGTCAAGAAAAATAGAGTAGCTATGTAGTAAATGAAAAAGAAGCCCATATGGAGAACAAAATTGAACACAGTTTTTGTTTTTTTAATTGCTCCTCCTCTCAGGATAATAAAAAAGACTATCTTAGCAAATCCTACAAGGAGTCCCCTTCCCTGATAGAAGATAATGCAGCGGCAGGCCAAGAAGCTAATGAACAATTTTTTTCTGCAAAAGATTACATTTTACACCGATTTAACTTGCTGTCCACTCTGTTCAGCATTGATTTTTAGTGCATGCCAAAAGACACTCATTGAGCAATCACGGTAGACAGGTTTGGCATAGAAAGGCTTAAGAGAACAAAACTGGTCTTTCTCCCTCAGAAATCAGAATCTAGTTGTGGGTTAGTATTTTTTTAAAGAAATGTCTTCAATAAGCAGGTATTTCAAATTTTGTAGGTTAGATACTAAATATAGAAGAAGGAGGTAAGAGCTGACATTGTCTGGGATTCAGGGAAAGTCTTATAGAGTTGTTATGGACTATGATTTTTCATAGCTCCTCACTTTGAAAGTGCACAGATTCATCAACGCCCCCTTTAACAGGACAGGCATTTCATATGTGGGCGAGGTACTGTGTTTCAAGCATTTTTTTTTCCTCCTGTCTTTTTCTGGTGTCAGAGTTCCTGGACAATTCCTCATTGGAAGTGTCCTCCTTACTTCTCCCATACCAGTTTACAATTATATTAGGCATTTGCTATGTAACATGCTGGTCATTTGTTTGAGACACTTGGAAAAATATGCTCTGAAACAAGTTTTATTCCCATGAAAGGCATAGTAAAAGAATACATTAAACATCCTAATGTAAGACTGGCCTTAGTGTGGGCCAAATAACCCTAGGTCCAGGACCAGAATATCACTAGGAATTGGCTGGCAAACTGTGATACCACCTTCTTATGAACAGAATCAGCTTGGATACAGTCATGCTCACTTGTTTGAGTAATGGCAGTAGAGATTTCAAGCTTCAGTGGAGTATTGGGAAAGAAATCATGTTATCTACAAACCCTGAAATATTTATCCCATGATCTTTCCAGGAAAGATCTGCTCATACTATCTTAGATGAATGGGCAGAAATCTGCTCAGCTCCAAAGGTTAGAGCATCAAACACTGTTGTCACTTACCTTAAGAGATAACTCAGACAGGACTGTCAATCACCACCCCATTCCCAGGAAATGTAGACATGCTCTGTTGATAGGAGAAAAATCTACCCCCTTCATGAGATAATGTAGTTAACATATGTCCAGAAGCCCCACCCCAACACAGTAGCTTACAGATTTTTACTAATAAAATTACCTCTTTTTTTGAGCTGTAAACTAAAAAATTGATAATTTTCCCTTCATTATTTGTCTACTGCCTTATCCCAAAAGCCTTAGCATGCTTTCCTGGAACCTCTGGGCTTTTTCACTCTTTCTCTGGAGCCCTTTCTCCCCTTCTATCATGCAGTTACTTGGAGATGTCCATTGCTGAACATGCTGGTTTTCTTGGACCTTAACTCAAAAAGCATGACTTTCTCTCTTTGTCTTTCGACTCTTCATACTGTGGGCAACTGCCAAGTTTACGGATTGTCTTGGCTGCTGTTTTCTTCCAAACTCTGTGAAATTGTTCTTGAGCTTCCTTCTGAATCTATCTGTTAAATTCTTTTGTGTTGGAGCTCACAAGACTATACAGCAAATGTACAGCTGTCAGACCAATAGGCAGAGCCACGGGAAGTATATATGTACTCATCCACATAGGAATAGGCACCCATTTGGCAGAGCTGCCAGAACAATTGTCTTTTGGAAAAGTCACTGTCATATCTGTAAAACCTTGTGAGGCCATGATTCTCCCTTCAAAATGTGATTCATTCCCAAAACAACTTAGTAGTGTAACTTCTGCACTGCAAGGGCAACAGAATGTTCTTTCCATTCCCCCACACCAGAGGCCTTAGAGCAGATAGCATTCACTCTTTGTTCTAACAAATTTACATAGAGACAATCCCACAAAATTACCTGCTAACAGACCACATAGAAATTTCTGTAGAAGACAGGCACTGAGTGGGACGGTAGCCTGCCCCATGTTGGCTTACAAACAAATCTGGGTATCACCAAAGCTGGTTATCACAAAAGAGAATGGATGAGGAGAATGGAGAATGGGTGAGTCCAGGTTTCAGGGATGGTTAGTAAATTTATCTAATGGTTTGGAATGTCAGGTACGTTACCTTGGATGCTGAATCTTTCCTAGGTAGTGTCACCTGTTCCAGAGTGCTGCTGCTTTGCCAGGTTCTACCTATCCTTTTTGTGATTTTGATATGCATATTATCATTGTCCTTGTGTATGGAATTTTCCCACTATCTCTGTAAAAACTAGAAACCTCGTGGAGATCACCCATTCCTCCTTCTTTCTTCTTCTTCTTCTTCTTCTTCTTCTTCTTCTTCTTCTTCTTCTTCTTCTTCTTCTTTCTCCTCCTCCTCCTCTTCCTCCTCACTGCTTCTTTGAGCAAAATAATAAAGAACATCTAACTTGAGTTAACTTTTTTTTATCCTCAGATCTTCGCTTGCCATAGACATTCTATTCTGAGCCCTGAGGGGCGTGCTGAGGCTCCCAATACTTTTATTAGTGAGACTGAGAACCCAACAAAAGAAGTCCTACTTTCCCTAGTAACAGTTTCCTTTATCTAGAATAAGGTGCTTGGGACTGGTTTCTTCTACAAAGTCTTTTCCATTTCCAAAACCAGATAAAAATAAAATGTATTTCTATGTTACTATACAGAAATATATAAATGTATCAAATGTCTTTCTGCATTATTTCTATTCCTAGGCAAATAGGTGACCTTATTTTCTAAGTGATATAACACTGAAAAAAAGTCAAATAGAAAAATCAAATTATTCTATGAGTCCCCATAGAAATTCGTTTGTTATTGTAGCTATATAACTAAGTAAGAGTTACAGTCATTAAAATGCAATTTATTTCAAATTAATCAATAAGGTTAAAAGATGCTTTTAAGACATTAAAGATCAAAATACTTTCTAACTGTAGCTAACCTTTCTCTTGGTTAATATGTTTATTCTGGAAGTATAGACAAGATCAATACTGACTATGATGATGCACAGCTGTGCTTCTTGTGAGATGAAAGTTGGGTGAGTGGAAGCTTCTTTATCCTTCAGATGAAGAACAATCACTACCAACCTTGGAAACAATGACTGTGCTACAGTATACTCATGAAACCTAACACACTTTGTTAAGTTTCAGACTTCCTTAGAGATATAACCACAGTGAAGCTTCCCCAGAACTGCCTCTTCCTGATGCAAAGATCTCCCTGTAGCTTCAGAAATTAAGCTCCTTTTGTGATTTCAAAAGCAGTCTTTTTCTAACCAATTGAAAAATAAAATAATACTCATGCTTAAAGTTAGTGAAGACCAAAGCAATTTTTGAAGTTGATATCTGAATGAATGTGATTAGCATTTTTCCCCTGCAAGAGAAAATTGTCCTGATGTCTTCTCATTTTCTTTCTAGAGTGTGACTGTTACAGTGACTAGTAACAAAGAGTAAAATTGTCATTTTCCTCCCTGTGGAGGAAAACATCATAATAGTTTTTTATTATTCTTTAAAAAATATTTATTTGCAATACAACAATTCAGTTTTTAACTACTAAATGTCAAGTATCGATAACCTTCAGGACTGCAATGTCTGCTATGAGATTTAATATTTAATGAATTCATTGTTCTTCAAAATTAAAGGATTAAAATTAGAATTCTGATAGCCCCCTGAGTGGAAGTGCCATGTTGCACCAGGCACATACGCACATCCCTCTGTGTGCATATGTGAGCAGCTAAATGTGTGCTTCTAGGGTCTACTCAGAGTGGGTTCATGGGAAACCTTCTGTCCCTCCCATAGTCCTATGCGGTCTCTTACAGAGCCCTGTGGCTATGTGCTTGGGTGTCCTGGCTCCAAAATAGGAATGCTGAGAGACCTTCTAGCAGGCGGTAATGGAGCAAGCCCATTGTCCTGCATGCTTGCAGGATGCTGAGGGTAGCAGGGTAGGTAAGGATGGGGTGAGGTGGAGCAACAGAAGCACACTGAAAAGCAAAGCATTTGTGAGGAGGAAAGATAGAAGTGATAGCAAATATTCTCAGGATATGCTCCAGAGGTCTGCAGATTAAGCCTGTCCTAAATTCTCACGGAGAACTTACATACATAGGTGATATCTAAATGCCAACATCATGCTCCTCTTAACTTTCAGTTCTAAAAACATTTTATGGAAACCAAGTGCACAAACAGAAGCTACAGAACCAAGTATAAACATTTGGACTTCAGGAAGTTCAATGCATAAAACGGAGACAGTAGGAGTTACATGGACTCCCTGTAGGCAGACAGGGAGAGTGGCCATGGCTGGTGATAAGGGTGGAAAATTTCCAAGATGGTGGGGTTCTTCCTCAACTTCCTGATTTGAGGCAAAAGCCTGCAGCTTAAGACAAAAGCCTTGTTGGCTTTTGTCTCCAACCATTAGTGTCCCTTCCCATATCCACCCCTGACCTCCCCCACCCCAACTTGAATGGACTAATTCAAGTTGCTCAATGATGGAACAGCACACATGGCCCACAGCTGCCAGTGAATCATCCTTTCCATCTTCAAACTGACTGACCTTAAATTAGGGGAGGAAACCTCTTCAGAGGTTGTAAAACCTCAGTCCTGGAAAACAGACTGGATTTTTCTGCTTTCCGATTTCCTGCTCTGTTTTGCTAAAGGTCTTTTTTCTCTGTGTCTACTGCATTTGTTTGGTTTTTTTGTTTTGTTTTATTTTCCTCATCCCCAATAAATTCCTTTCTTCACCGGGTGCTGCAGTCTGTGGTGTATGAGGTTTCTCTGGGGCTACCCCTTGACCTATTGATTCTTTCTGCCTTTTAATTCTGTAACTGGCAGAGAAAATGAACCAGATTAAGGTCCCTAGATATCAAAGCTATTGAATTAATTTCATAAATTAAAGTAGAAATGTATTGTGTTTATGATTTAAGTCAGCCAACACATTTCAGGGACTTGTAGGGAACTCTTTTTTTTTTTCATGAAACATCACCTTTGCTTGGCCGAGAAGAAAATCTTATACAGATGCAGAATTATGTCTTCGCTGTCATGTACAGTTTTGTACAGTTTTTCAAATGTGTTTCAGTAACACCTGCTGACTCTTACTGTGAGTATGTACTACTGAGATTTGCATTTGGACCAAGGGTATGGAAAAAAATTTAGGTAACCGGATAAACATAAAGCTAAAGTAAACAACTTATGAATATTTCCCCAAAACCCTGAGTGGTGTAGAGAGTGTGGTGGTGACATAAGCACTTATTCAGGAATGAAAATGAAAATAGGAATGTAAGACAAGTGGGAACTCTTAAATGCTTTCCATTTTCAGATTTATTCCTCACATCCCTTACAAAAATTGTTATTAAGAAAATTCTTGCCTTGATGTTCCTTTGCATGTGGACTCCCCATTCAGCCATTTAACTATTATACCTTTTAAGTAACAAAGTTTAGTGGGGCCTTTGATTTATTTGAGTATTATAGACATCTTTAACTGGGGTTCTAAATTTTATTTGGATGAAAGTGGGGTGTGCTAGGCTTAGGGATCTTAGCTTAGCCTCCAAAATTCCCCTTTCCCCAAAGCTGGTGTAAAAACAGTTCTGTGTAAGGCAGTCTGTGCAGCTGTTTTTATAAGCTGGCCTGAGAGGGACTTTATCATAGGCCAGTCCTAAGAAAAAGGCAAAAATAAACCCATAATATATTATTTTATTTTAAATGAACATTGAAATTGAACAAAACCCATAATAAAAGTAAGCAATGAACCAGACCCGAGGCTCAGGGTTGAGGTAACACAGAACTAAGAAAATCTCCATGATTTGGGTCAGTTAAGAGAAGTCCCTGAGACTGTGAAACTTGGTATTTGCTAGCCACTGAGGGTTAAGTTCCTCTGCCCGGGCTGAGTAAACAAAGCCCCACTGGCTGTGCCTTTTCTGCTTTGGAGTGGAAAGAAGTTAACCTACATGGTTGCTTAACCTTGCACACAGGCTAGTAAAATACAAACAACAGAAAGTCTCCACACCTAAGAGGAAAACAAGGCGGCTAGGGTTTCTCCATTCAGCTGTTATTTCAAGTGGCTTTGAGAAGAATCCACAAAATGTCTTGGTCAGTCTATTTTAAATCTAAGCAAATGTTTTCCTGTGAGTCTAAGTAAAAACAAGGTAAAAATGCTATGCACATAGGGGAAATGTGCATGTTTCAAAGGTGTGACCATATCGAAACCTGGACTTCTTCATGGGCAGTGCCTCCAGTCTGCTACCTCCTGTTAACTAGGAATGGAAGCAGTTACTCAGATTATTTACAAACACAGGAAGTAGGTTGTAAGAACCAATTACAGCAAGTGTGTTCCCCTACCAAAGAAATCCACAGAAAAACCCACACTGAGGGGCCAGAGGTGGGTTTTCCCAGGCATTCCAGAACCTCAACATGAAAGGGTGAACACTCATGCTCCCAGCAGCTTTGCATCTGACAAGCCTGATCAGATAGTACACATGCCAGGGGCAGTTAGCACTCTCCACAGGCCGCTCACTGTGATCTTCTGTCTTTCTTGCCACGAACACCCCAAACTCTGACACACCATGTTGGTCAGCACTGCAAAGTCAATCACGGTCCTTCTAAACAGCAGAGAGGGATTTAGAAATTACACTCGGGTTTGGCAAAATCAGAAGGGCATGCTGAATTCTGTGGAATAGCTGCATGGAATAAACTAATTATGCATCAGCATGCTCAATGTTAAAAATTCCACCTCTTGCCAAACTTGTTACATTAGCATATTTATAACAGTATACCGGGTTAACAATGTCAGCCATCTACAATGAGTCCGCTTTTAACTCTTCCAAAAACATTTACTGGTTAACAGCAGAATTATGAGCAGTTTGGAGGGGAAAAAATTCAAAAGCTATTTATATTTTATTGAGATGAGTATAGAGAATAGTCCTGGATCCATTATAGCATTATAACAATGCTGTAATTTTAAGCACTGCTTTTTGTGTTCAGTCAGATGGAGGATTTAATTTATAAGACTTCTTCATGAGTTTCCATTCTGACATAATAAAATTGTTCTAATTTTTGAAAAGCTTGGATGATTTCATACTTCACTAAGTAAACAGAAGAAAACTTAAAATTTATTCAGCCAGCTTTGCTCCCAAATGTCTCTGAAGGACTTCTTGGTGGGTGCCATTTGTGGACAATAGAATCATGTGACTTAATGGCAAGTGTGAACCTCGGTGGCAGGCAAGCTGGGGCTGGAGCAGTCCTCCCATGGACCTTGGACAGGCTGCCTATTCTTTTCTAGTCATGTTCTTGTCCATAGAAGTCAGGAAGAGCCCATTTTACAGAGATAATTTAGCATTAGCAAGGAAACTGCACAGGGGATGGGGTCCCAAGCTTTCACTAAAGTTATTAACAGCAAATGGAAGTGACAACATGAGTAGATTAATGGGACGCAGAAGGGAAAGAGCCTCACTCTGGTAGGAGTCAAAGCCTTGGCATAAATGACAGAGCCAGAGCTACTTACAAAGAGACTGCTCATCTTCCTACAGAAACCTCAAGCAAGGCTGTTAAAAACTAGCAGTGCTTACAAAATTTTGAGTAAACAAACTCATTTTTTACTTAAGTTTTAATATTTAAATTTCAAACTTTGCTTAATCTTTAAATCCTGTTGCACATTGCATGCCTTAAATTGCATGCACATTTTAAACCAGAAGCACATATCATGGTCATTCATAAAGACACCCAAGGGGGCTGTTGTCTTAAGAAGCCCACCCTATACTTAGGTATATCCAGTCCCTTTCCTAAATGCCAGCCCTCTAAAGCAAAATGCGCACTGTCCCTTGTCTCTACCTAATAAAATTGCTAGCTTTGCTCCACTCTTATTTTCTGTGGCACACAAAAGAACCCAGCTTCACTTGAAAAGAGGTCTCTCAGAGGGGAAAGAACTCTGTGGCCTTGTTGGTGGTAGCACTAGGTTGCCTCTCCTCACTTCCATGAACAGGTACATGAGAGTTAAAACTTTTCAGAAGCATTTCCTTCTTTACTGAACCATCTTCTGTACTGGAAAAGAGCACACACAATGTCTCATCTACTGGCCTACCACATAACCTTTTAAACAACACAGCCAATGAGAAGACCACGTGCTTAAAGAGGTCTGGGTAGAATTGCCACTCCTTATCATACTCTGGCAATAGGAGTAAAAGCAGTTAAGCCATTTGTTCATTTGTCATACTGTATGTTTGTAGAAGAGACTTGAGCACTGTGGTGGTTTGAAAGAAGGTGGCCCTCAAAGAGGGCATTATTAGGAGGTGTGGCCTTGTTGGAGTAGGTATGGAGGTGGGCTTTGAGGTCTCATATATGCTCAAGCCATGCCCAGTGAGACAGATCACTTCCTGTTGCCTGCAGTCAAGATGTAGGACTCTTAGCTACTTCTCCAGCACCATGTTTGCCTGCTTGCTACCATGTTGCACCATGATGATAATGGACTAAACCTCGGAAGGTGAACCATACCAGTTAAATACTTTTGTTTTGTAAGAGTTGCTATCGTCATGGGGGTCTCTTCACAGCAAGAGAAACCCTAGCTAAGACAAGCATTTATTCCAGATCTGTGGGTGTTTTGTTTTGTTTTGTTTTGCCGTTTCTTTCTTCCCAGTGAACGAAGGAAGGCATAAGGGTCAGATACAGGTTTAGGCCACACAGCACTGGGTGTGGACATCTGCAATGACTTCGTTAAGATACATGGCCTTTACTGGATAGCCTGGGAACCACAAGAAAGTACTCAATGTGACTATTACATAGCTCACTAAGGAACCTGCAGAGAATGAAAATAGTTAAGGTGTTAGTTTTTATTTTTTTCTGCAATTTATAAATTTCCAGAATTAGAAAAATTCAGAGAAAAAAAAGGCAATTCTATTATACAAAAATTCAGCTTTGATCATTAGTAATCATTTGTTAAAACATTCATGAAGAAACTGGAGTGGTTGCTCAATAGTTAAGAGCATATGCTGCTCTTGCAAGGGATCCAGATTCTCTTCCCAATACAACGTAGTGGTTCACAACCATCTGTCTAGTTCCAGGGGATCCTGTGCTGCCTTCTGGCCTCGATTGACAGCAGGTGTTCATGTGATGAACAGACACACATGTGTGTCTCACACCATTCATCTCCATTTTATCTCTTTTTCCATATTTTCACTTGCTTCTCTTCTGCTTTCTTAATTTCTTGCTTCTTTTATCTCATAATTTATCATTTCCATGCTGACCCTAACTAATACTTAAGTGCATAGCACCCTACATTTGCTTTGCCACTTTCTGTTTGATAGATAGCAGTACTATGTTTGTGGGATTTTGTCTATTTAAAGTGAGTATCTATACCTTGTATGGTTTGATGTTGCTGTTGATAGTTTGCTATCTCTGAGGACTTGAGGATTGAGGTGACAAGAGTAGGCTAGTCAGTAATAAAACTGAAAATGACATCCAAGCCAACAAATGTGCAAACTGTAGCATAGAAACACAAGAAACCTAAAAAGACAAGGCAACATAATTCCATTAAAAAATTGCTTCCCAGAGAATGAATTCAAGGACAGTGAAATAAACAAAATCCTAGGTAAAGGTTTCAAAGGTTTTCTAGTAGAACTGATTGGTGACCTCAAAGAAGATACAAACAGGCAGGTGATCTCCATCCGGGACGGCACACAGTCAGCAGCACAGAGGAAACCCCAGCAAAGTGGATGGGAAAACAGCCACATGGAGGAAGGAATTTATATTGAAAGACAAATCCAACAAGGAAAATAGAATTTTGAATCAAAAACTAGTGCTAATATTTGAAATGTGAAATTTTTAATAAATTAAGTAACACACACATGCACAATGGAAAGCATGAGCAGAGGAGTCAAGCATCACAAGAAATAATATCAAAGATGGGGCAATATCAAAGAAATACTTCAAACAACTTTAAAATCAAACATAGACAAATATGATCACAGCACCCAAGAACTCTAGGATGCAATCAAGGGATCAAACATAGGACTAGGGACATGGCTTACTGGGTAAAACAGTTGCCACACATGACCAGAATTCAGATCCCCAACACTTAATTAAGTCAGTGTCAAGTCCAGGTGGGTACAGAGTTCAAGTACAGAGAATGCTTTTGCCATCTCAACATGTGAGAATGGGGGCATGGAAAAGGTGGGGAGTTGAGGAGGTAAGGAGATGGTGGGAGTGGGAAGTGGCAACAGGCAATCTCTAGAGCAAGCTGGCTAGCAGGACTATTTCACAGCCAGGTGTGATAGTGCACACCTTTAATCCCAAAACTGGGAAGGCAGAGGTAGGCGGATCTCTGAGTTTGAGGCCAGCCTGGTCTACAGAATGAGTTCTACGACAAGCAGATTTGTTACATGGAGAAATCCTCTCTTGAAAAAAAATCAAATAAACAAATAAAATGGAAAAAAAGACCACTTGAATTGATGAGCTCTGGATTTCATTGAAAGACACCCTCTCAGTATATATAAGACAAAGAACAAATAAGTGAAACAAATGTTAACCTCAGGCTGACATGCATATAAGTACATGTATTTGTTCATAAACATCTGAACATGTACATACATATATATGCATATGGAATGCACATATACATGCCACGCAAAAAAAGGAGAGACCCAACATAAGAATCTACAGACTGGAAAGAGCTTAAGATAAACATCTTAAATGAATAGGATCCATTCAAAGGAAGTATAGTAGAAAAATTCTCAGGTCTTGACCAAGATATGGAAAATATAGAAACCTAAATGCTAGAGGCATTTATAATGCAAATAGCCATGACCAGAGAAAAATCACTCCATGATAAATTATAGTCAAAATTTCAAAAATACAGAATAAATAACCAATATTAAAAACTGTAAAAGAAAAATGCCAGCTTACCTACAAAAGCAAATATACAAGGATAACATAAGATCTCTCATCAGTAATTCTAAGAGCATGGAATTATGTAGCAAAGAATACATACCAAAGTTATTTTTAAATTTATGGGAAAATAAGGACATTACCAGACAAACTATTGGAGTTCATAACCACCAAGCCAGCAGTGCAGAAGATCCTTCAAAATTGCTGTTGATGGGGGAGGAAGAAATACACTGCCAATCTGAACCATATAGAAAAAAACAAATGTTATGAAAGGAGTAGATGAGCAGGCTAGGAAGGAATCGTCCTATCCACACGGTAAACAAACATTAATGGACATGAGTGAGATAAATTCTGATACAGTGATAGTGGGTGATTCCAGTACCCAACTAAAAATCAATAAAAGACCTCAGAGTTAATACCACATCAGCTAAAGAGATGTCTTAGTTAAGGTACCTATTACTGTGAAGAGACACCATGACCATGACAACTCTTATAAAGGAAATCATTAAATTGGGGCTGTCTTACAGTTTCAGAAGTTTAGTCAATTATTGTCATGGCAAGAATCATGGCAGCATACTGGCAGATGTGGAGCTGGAGAAGGAACTGAGAGTTCTACATCTTGATCCACAGGTGACAGGACATGAACTGTCACACTTCCTCCAATAAGGTCACACCTTCTAATAGTGTCACGCCCTTTGAGTTTATGGGGGCCAATTACATTCAAACTACCACATTCTACTCTCTAGCCCCCATAAACCTGTAACAATATCATAAAGCAAAATGTATTTAGTCCAAATTGAAAATCGCCACTGTCTATAACAGTCTCAACCATGTTTAAAAACACAAAGCTCAGGACTGGGGTGAGTTCAAGGAGGTGGGAGTCCCTTTGTTTCAATAGCCTGCTGGCAGCAAGGCAGACCCTT
>LOEQ01012948.1:2420-13217 GCA_001685075.1 Bramus lutescens
TTAAATAAAAATAATAAATAAAATAAATAAAACTGAAATAAAAAGGTGTTTATTGAAGAGGAAAGTCATTAGAAGGCAGAAAAGAAAGAGGAGGAAGAGAATAAGAAAAGAGTTAGGAGCATGGTTGTGTTTATATATAGTCTCTCTAAAGTCTTGTGTAGTGGCTGGAAAGATGGCTAAGTAGGTGGTGTATACCTTCAATCACAGCACTTGGGAGACAGAGGCAGGTGGATGCTTGGGTTACAAAGTGAGTTACAGGACAGGTTCAAAGCTACAGAGAAATCCTGTCTCAAAAAAACAAAAAACAAACAGAAAAAGAGCACTTGTTGCTCTTTCAGAGGGAATTCTTTTCCAATCACCTACTTCGTGGTTCACAACATTTTGTAACTCAATTCCAAATGATCTGATGCCATTTTCTGAGCTCTGAAAATAATGGATAAACAAGTGGTGCATACACATACAAGCATGACTGTTCTTAGTTATCAATTTGATTTCATCTGGAATTACTCAAAACCCAAGTGCCTGGGTACACCTGTCAGTATCTTTTCCTTAATGAAATGATTTGAAGTAGGAAGACCCATTTTCATCTGGATCTTTTGAAGAGGGAAGATAGATCCACCTTGAATCTGGACGGCACCTTCTAGTGGCAACCTATATAAAACACAGAAGAAGGAAGATTTTTTTTTCTGTTTGCCTGTTTGCCGTGATTCTGGCTGGCAAGTCCAATCCTTCACTGGAATTAGAGTCTACTTCTCCAGGATTCCAGTGTATACTGAAGACCAGCTGAGATTACCAGCCTTGTGAACTGAACAACTATCGGATTTGTGAACTTTTGTTGGTAGAAAGCCATTTTTGCACAAGCAGTACCACAGCTTATAAACTACTCTAATAAATCCCATATGTGCCAATTCTATCACTTCTGTTCCTCTAGAAAACCCTGACTAATACACAGGCCAAGGGCTTGCATGTCAAAATATGGGTTGAAAAGAATTAGAATGTACCATAGCTTGGGGACTGCCATTAAACAGACTTGGTAGTATTCATGGTAAAAGTGTTCTTGGTGAAATGGACACAGAAAATCACCTTAGAGGTCTCCAGGCAAAAACATCTTAGCGTTGACTAACTACTTTTTGATCTAGGAAGCAGAGTCATCCCATAGCCAGTGTTAAGAAGCATGCTGCAGAAAAAAAGCATGACTGGATCATGAGGAACTGTGAAAATGGGAAGGGAGGAAACATGAAATCTGTCTCTTTGTTCTTCTTTAATGGTCTGCCATCTATATTAATAACACCATAATCGTGGGGACCACCTAGACATGAATGTCAGTGGTCCAGAACTCAAACAAATGAATCTGATGATCCTTATCCTGCCCGTATACAGTCAGAAAAGCTTATTCATTAAATTTGCCTCTATTCCATTCTTTATGCTACTTCTTTCCTTGAAACTCCTCTCTTTTTCCCTTTGTGGCTCTTCCACCACCATCATTATTAATAACTCTACATATGTTATGTTATAGAAAGGATTCTCTGTAAAAATGAATGTGCTTAATTTTAGTCACAGAACTGATAGGTACTAGAGAAACTCCCAAGTATATTAGCCTGATAGAGAACATTCAGAAAGGAAAAAACAGGAGACTGGAAAAAATAGTGAGCATCTTAATATGCTACAATGCAATCATCACAGATTTCGGTAGGTGGTAAATGCCTTGTAGTCCCCTTACTCTATTGATGTAAGCATTCTAACAGCCATGTTACATCATTTGGCAGAAATAGTTCTCCATGAAAATGAATAGAAGCAAATAATGCTTAATAAAATGCATTGCACTAAAATTAAAATTTCAAAAACTGCAATCTTTCCCAACACTTTCTGTACAAGAAAACATAACTCAATTTGATGTACCCAGGTTGACTAATCATGACTCACAGTGTCCGTGTGCTTTAAATTTCTCCAGTAAGCCACACTTCCTGATGTACTAGAATTGAAAAGGAAAGATAAATTTTTCAGTACATTTCGAAGAATAGGAAATATAAAAATATTTTCAAAGTATAAGTCCACTGAGTAAGACAAGAAAAGTCTAATTTTTCTGGATTATTTCAAGTAAAGAATAAATATATTCAGTTCAACCCTGTAATTCTGTGACTACCCAAAAAGAAAGGATGCTGTTTGGACTAAATCGAAACCATGACTGAAAAACATGTTTCCAAAGCTCAAGACCTACACAGATTTATGTATTTTTAGAAGTACATCATTTTTCATCTTTGATGAGCAAAGAGGAGGATCATTATCTACCCAGTGAATATGGACAATTAAAGATGTGTGATGCCAAACACCAGAAACTGAAATATGTATCCTCATTTTTAAAATTACGTTTCTAAAATACGTTCCTTCAAATCATATAAAATATATAAATCTTTTATTTTTTAAAGATGAATATTATAGTGCATAGCCAGTTGTATACAACTGAGTATTCTCCTTTAGAATATTTAGTAACTCACAAAACAAAGGTGTGTGTGTGTGTGTGTGTGTGTGTAAATTTTTAAAAGTATTCAGGGTTCTCTTTTAATTGCACTGAGGAAATCACTAGAGCTTATTATTCTTGCTTAATTACAATTTTAAGACCATTGATTAGTCAACACTTCACTCTCCCCAGCTTCTATCCACCGTTTCATTTTGACTTTAGAGTTTAACTATTTAAAGTACTTAAAAGGATCATGCACTGCATGTTTTCTGACTGGCTCCTTATGCTATCTTAAAGGTTCAACCATGTAGCCACATACTAAACCATGCCCTACCTTTTGAGTCTAAATTGTAGTCATTTGTAAATGTTTTCCACATTTTCTACATTATTTACCTGTCAATGAGCAAAGATCATTTCTGTTAGTCACAATTCATAACACTTCAAGAGAACATGAGAAGTGGGAAATCTTTTTGAGATCCTAAACTCTATTTCTAGGTAATACTCAGAAGTAAGTTTTCTAGGTCACATGGGAATTCTATTTTTAGGTTTTGAGAAGTCCTATCTTTTCTTATTCACGAGTAAAATGTAGGTTTAACTTATCTCCACCTTCTCGCCATGACTTGCCTTTTTTGTTGTAATTTTTATAGCAGTCATCTTCATATATATGAGATGATTTATTTTAGTTTTAATTTTATTTTCCTTGATTATTGGTAACATTATCCATGTACTTTTTGGTCATTAGTTCCTCTCTGGACAAAAGAATGCTCCAAGTTTTGAATATATGCTTGAACTAGGTCTTTGGTTTCTTCTCCAGTATCACAAGGTAGAGATTTTACAATTAGCCCATTTTCAGATCCATGCTTTAAAGACATATTCTCCTCCTTCATGGCATACTCTCTACTCCCTTGCCTATTTTTATTCTGTGTCATTTTTCAGTTTGCCAAAATTTCATGAATTTCTTTCTTCTTTTTTGATTCTCTAACCATGTTTTTTATTGGAAAGGTAGTAGGAATTAAAACCAGGTTTTCTTGAATGCTAGGTAACTATTTAGCCACCAAGTTTATAATCATATCAATGAGTTTAAACTTTTTTTATATTCTTCCATTCCCCCCATTTTCAGACATTCCCTTTCCCTCCATATCTACCCTAATTTAAGTCCTTCCTCAAAATGCAAACCATAAACCTAATATAATAAAAATTATCTCAGACCTATCACCAGAAAAAAAAATCAGACAGTTAGCAATAAAAGAGTATACATCAAAAAAAATGTGGAATCCATTATTTGTTGAACAGCTGTTCCTGAGAATGAGTTCTGCCTTGGAGTGGTTGATACACCCAGTGTCATTCAATAAAACTGATTTTCTCTGTCTCAGGAAGTATAAATTATACTTACATTGTTAATCTTGCCCCTAGTGGCTAGGTTTTTATTCATTTATTCATTTTTAGTATAAAAAAAGCAAAGACTATCATATCAAAGTCAGACAAGAAACACCAACAGAAGGAAATCAGAAAAAAAAAACCAAGATGGCACACAAGAGTCAGAAACCCACCTAGTTCACATACTCAAAAATCCCTTAAAAATTGAAAGCCATAGTAAAAAAGAAGAGGATGTGATACAGACTGGTACAGGCCCTGTGGTTGTGTTTCAGGCCCTTTGAGTTCATATGAACTTTGTCCATGTTAATTTGGGGGCCTTTTATTTTTGATTCCCTGTATTTTCAGGATCATATCTATGAACACTGCCAAGAACAATGTTCTGAGGCTTTTAGCCTCTGTGTTTTTCTAGTGGTTGTATAGAAATCTACATATTCAATGTGCCCCTTATCAAAGTTACAATAGGAATTTTACTGGAATTTATAAAGCAATGCTGCAATTCATATGGAATAACAAAGAACCATAAAGCTCCAAATTAATCCTGAGTGAGAACAGAATAGACATTGCATTTCATGATTTCAAAATACATTGTAGAGTTAGCAAAATACTATGTTAGTGTCAGAAGGTAACAGATTTTTAGATTTTATTTCAAAATAAAAGAGGAAAACAATTATTGTTTCCTGTAGATGATTATTTTTTCATTTGGATTATCAGTTCCTGAATAATGACATGGAGACTTTTTATTAATTATGAAAGTTTGATCATACTTTAGGCTTCTTCCCAGCTAGCTCTTAAATTATATAAATTAAGCCATTTGCATTAATTTATGTTCTCCCTAGTGACTTGCTATCTCTCGTAAGTTCTATAGACCCTACTTCTTCCACATATTCCTGGTGAAGTCGCTGCCTCTCAGATACTTCCAAGAGTTCCAATTTTAAACTGAGACAGTGCTTTTGTTACCCAGCTACCCAGACCAGAATAATCACACAAAACTTTATTAATTACAGCACTGTTTGGGTAGTGGCTTAGGCATTTCCTAGTTAACTATAACATCTTAAATTAATTCATTTCTATTAATCTGTCTATTGCCACTAGGCTGTGGCTTACAGGTAAGGTTCTGGCATCTTTCTCTTTTGGCAGCTACATGGAGTCTGCCTAACTTCACCTTCTTTCTCCCTGCATTCAGTTTAGTTTTCCCGCCTACCTATATTCTGCTTTGCAATAGGTCAAGGCTGCTTCTTAATTAACCAATGTTAATAAAACATATTCACAGCACACACATCATCTCCCCTTTTCTGTCTAAATAAAAAGGAAGGTTTTAGCTTCAACATACTAAAATTACATATACAAAGCAGTTATTAAGAAAGAATTTTAGTTATAATATTTAGTTCATTTACATTTGGCAAATTAAAATATACTTTATCATCATTTCTATCTTTCTGAGTCTAAAGTTTTATATCTAACTTTATCTTTTATCATAACTAAGGAAAACGATAATTGTAACTCTCTAGTCTTCAACAACATCAAAGCCCCCAGAAGGATATACTATTACCTAAATAAACAGGAAGTGCATTGTAAGTAGTTTCCACAGTTCTAGAAACGACAGAGACATCTCATTGCCTGGACAATCACTCAAAGTTCTTCTGTAATGTTGCAGCATCCATCTTCAGACTATAGGCCCATAGTTTCTGTCAGACTTTTCAGTGAAGCAGGAAATTTGAAAATCTGTTCTGCCTTGTACTGAGAATGTTTGTCACTTGCTTTCTTCTTTGTCCTCCATAATGTCTGTCAGTTTCTTCCATGAAGCAGGAACCCTGAAGGACCATCCCATCTTTTGGAAATTTCCGCAGTCACTTCTCTGTGTCCTGCATGTCCAGTTCATACAGCATACCATCAAGCAATCCAGGCAATAGCAGTTTCTTGCCCAAATGGCTAGCCTTGTCATAATGAAGGCAAATTCCATAATGAGTTTCTTCAGTGCTCATCTATATCTCTGACATAATTGGTGCTGCCAGAAGCAGAAATGCCTCACCGTTGAGAAAAGTCTAATGTTTAAACATTAAAAGTTTAAATATTCTTAAAACATTTAAAATGCCATATTCTATAGGTCTTTGAAAGGGTTGAAGAATATCTATCCATCTAAATATCTCTGTAAATCTAGAAAATCTAACTAACATGATTATAGTTGGATTATTACAGATGACTCTCTATTAATCCATAAGTTTAATTATTCACTACATCTTTAAATGGGCTGTGGAAACATAATACCTGAAACAAGAGTAGAAAAATACATATAACAAAATTGACCTTAAATCAATAAACTAAAAATCTATACCAATGTAAAGTATTCATTTCTATATCACATCCTTATTTTTCTATAGAAAGCCTTGACTGTGATCATAACTATTTATAATCTTTAAAAGAAAATAAACATTTATAAACAATTATTTTGGTAATTTTGGCATAGTTTTCTCCAAACTGCTTCCTGTTGTTTGTTGGATATTTTTAGGATTCACAGAGACCTTTGGGGGGTCTTTTTCCATCATCCCACATTAACCTGAAAGGAATTGACAGGTTCTCATCTTCTGTGGAAACAAAAGCAGAACCTCTTTTACAAAGTAACATACCCTTAGACTTAAATTTTGAAGTCAAAAGACCTTTAAAATATATATGTTGGTTTAGCTTAACAGCCCTCAGAATCAAGTATCTCTCTGCAGTCAAAAAAAATCAAAGAAAACACAATAATATACATAATACAGAATCTTTGTGCATTTTCTATCATAACACGGCTTTCTATATTACTTTTTCTGTCTTTTTGAAGACTTTATTTTTTGAAAACTGTTTGTTTCTGTTTATAACTGTCTATACCCCTTTCCCTCTCTCTTCCAAGCCTATGGATATTTTTTTAAACCCACTATGTCTCATTTAGAGGTCTTTTCTATCTGAATCTGTCCTATTGTGTATCTGAAATCCTGGTAAGAAGTGTAATCACAGAGGCCCTTGATGCTGGCTTTGCCTCTCTCAGCCTTCTACTATGGTAAAGGTACATTTAGCTCCAGCTCTGGGACCACCAGATGGGAGCCATACTCACCACCTCAACTCTGGGAAGCATCTTGCAGCACATTAAACCGTTTTTGTCTGCATAAAAGCTAAATCTGCCATGCAGCACACTGCACGGCCTGGAAATGCTTCTGTTTCTGGCAGCAGGTGTCTTCCATGCTTTTTTACCTGTGTATGCATAGCACACCCGATCCAGCAGGTTACTCAGACAAGAAGTGCTGAGGAGTCCAAGAACTCTCCGCTACTTTCCTCCTAACCCCAAGCAAGCTTACAAGCACACAGAATGAAGTGGGTTGGATCACTTGGGCTACTTTCTTCAATTAACCCATATTTTTATGCTATATTCTTTTACATCACTCAGTTACTCTGTACTTCCCATCCTGGTTCCTCTGAAACTGGCTGGTGACTCTGCCTTTCTTCTTCTCTAAGTCATTTCTATTTCCTATCTAACCTCTTGCTACCTAGTTAATGGCCATTCAGTTCTTTATTAAACCAATCAAGTGACACATCTTCATACAGTGTAAAGGAATAGTCCAGAACATCCACCCTGAACACAACCAATAACAACTTTCAAATATTCCTCCTAAACAATGACAAACATCAATAAGTCACCAAAGAAAAACCCACTCACCCCATCTCTTTGGAATGTGGGCATCATTCTTTTAAAATTACTTCCTGCTATCTGAGAGGAATGGCATCTCTAACATATTGTGAGAAAATTGGAATATGGTCACATACTGGGAGAGATAACTATAACCATTTATTGTGTGGTCTTGTGCAGTCTCTGTGTGATGGGAAAGTGGACAGTTTAATAGAAGTCCTGGTTGGAGTAGTATTTGAGGCTAGACCATCTTAGCTAGCCACTTTGAAGTAGTTTTGGGTAGAGATTTTTGAGGAAATTGCAGCAGAGACATTCTGAGAGGTTTGATCACCTGGGCTACTTGTCTTCTCTTCATTGACGCCTGGCCCTTTCTTTACTGAAAACATAAACTTTTAAAGATAACATACATATCTGCATTAACACAAGTATGGAATGTGCAATGTACACAAGTCACCTAAAGATGATTTTCTGCTCTACGTTGAGCAGGTAAAAGGCATCTGACAACTTTCTAGGTTCATTTTTATGCCATAGAAAAATGCAATATGAATCCCTGTCCATGTAATATGAAAGGATGGCATGTAATAATAAGTCCTGATGATGCTGCAGCCAACAAGACTTATTATTTCTTATATAGTCTCTGAGCTTTACCCATGTAGAGGGATTAGCATATTCATCACTCATCTTGTATTTTGTCTTGGTTTATTTTTTATGTCTGCAGGCAAGAATTTTAGGGGGCTCTCTCCCAATCAAAGCTGGTCTTTTTTAATTTTGAAGGAATTCATAGCTTTTTATTTTCCTGTGAAAACAAAGGTATAACTATCAAAAGCCTTTGGGGTCCTGACCCAGTGTACTCTTCAGGTAGGACATTACAGGAAGAGAAAGGAATGTTTTCTAAAGGTATATAAAGGTAAGTAAATTCTGTTGTAGGGATGCTATTCTAAACAAATCTCTCTATTCTTCTGTCTCTATTATAATTCTCCTGTTCTAATTCTAATTCCTGCTAATATTTTCTCTCTCTCCTAAAAACTCTTTTTCTTGCAGAAGCCTTGAAGTGATAAAAAAAAATTACAAAAGTTACCTCTCATTGGTCAAAAGCACACTCCTAGGGTAAGTGATAAGTTTCCATGGCAACACAAAGGCTTCAAGGTTTCAGGAATAAGACTGTGATCAGATGGGGGGGGCACAATGCCCAGGAACAAACTTTGAGACATAGGTCTATTGTAAGCAGACTTGCCAAGCAAAGAATTGGCATGCTTTTCTTAGTGTGCTTTGTGTAGCAACCTTGGTTGGACATCTGTGACTCTGACCTTTTCTGTAGCTGAAAAGTTTTAAACTTATGCTCTAAGTACAAAAGCCTTTAGTCTTGTTTGAACTTGATCTTAGGTAAAAGTGAGCTAATTGTGTGCAGTTAGTCTGAGTGAAAGGAACAAATCAGACTTTTAAGTCTCTATAGCTATGAAGCACATCCAGGTATATGTTCTATACATCAAAATTATGCACCAAAAGAAAAGTTATATTCTTGGCAACCCACAGATATATGTGCCCATAAGATTGTGTTGCAATCATGAGATTACATATACACAACCCATAAGACTACACACTATAATGCAGATATTGGGGATAAAATAAGGTGCCTTAGCTAATGTGACCAAACATTTCCAGAGTCAAAGGCTCTGCAGGCCTTGACTGGACAGGAGTAACTGCCATCAGAGAATCCCTCCTCTGGTGGACTGAAATCTGAATTATAAAATGCCATACGATATATATTTCCATGGCCTCTTACATATAAACTCTCACCCAACATAATACATTTTCTGATTTCATTCTAAAGTTAAGACATTCTTGAAA
Source organism: Bramus lutescens (assembly GCA_001685075.1). Taxonomy (NCBI): domain Eukaryota; kingdom Metazoa; phylum Chordata; class Mammalia; order Rodentia; family Cricetidae; genus Bramus; species Bramus lutescens. The sequence goes on from LOEQ01012948.1 coordinate 11,762, forward strand.
TATAAAGGCTGGTATAATTCAGCAGACTTTTTTCACATTCAATGTCTCTCAACAGCTGTCATTTTTTTGTTCTTTATCATTTAAAAAATTGAAGATAATAAAATACTATATAGGATCCAGATGCCATGTTATGGTATTTCACATTCTGAAGTGGATTTTTCTTTTTATATTATTTTACTCTCTCTTTAAAATCTACTTTTTATTGTTTTGATAATATGTATTTTTTTTTTGGTTATTTGAGACAGCTACAGTGTCTCTGTAGTTTTGGAGCCTGTCCTGCAACTAGCTCTTGTAGACTAGTCTTGCCTTGAACTCACAGAAAATTGCCTCCCTCTAGCTTCTGAGTGCTGGGATTAAAGGCATGTGCCATCACAGCCCGGCTTATGCTATTTACTTTGTTATGACTGTCTATACCCATTTTCTGTTGTTTCTCAGCACTTAAGCACATTTTAAGGCCTACTATAGATTTCCTCTGTGCCTGGCTTTCTATACACCTTGGCTCCAAGAAAATGTTGCAAAAAAATGTTGCAATACCCTTCTGTGCCTCCTCAGGCTTTTTCTATGGCTCAGCTTAGAACATGACTCTAGAACCTCTCACTCTGGCGTCCTCTGGTATGTGAGAGCAGAGCCTTAAGCTCAAAGACACCAGGTAGAAGCTGCTTCTACCTTCCATAGCTCAAGGAAGTTGTTGGGCTGTGCTACAGCATATTTTCCTACCTAGCTTGGGACTCCATACTGGACAGCAAATGTAGACTGGACTTTCTTTGGACTGCCAGATCCTTAATAATGACATAGAGACTTTTCATTAATTAGTAAAGCTTGACCTAAGCTTAGACTTGTTCCCAACTAGCTCTTAAAACTTATATTAAAGCATTGATATTAATCTAAGCCTGCTGGGTAGCTCATTTCCTCTCCTCAGTGTAGTAAACCCTACATCCTCTGTGTCTGACTGGTGCTTTCCCCACCTGTCAGATTCTTCCCAGAGTTTCTATACCTGCTCAGAAGTCCCACCTCATTTCTTCTGCCTATCTATTGGTCATTCAGCTCTTCATTAAACTAATCATGTGTCTTATGTAGGTCAGGTAAAAGAGCACCTTATCTTCACACAATGTGATCAAATATCCCTCAAGAGTTTCCATGTAGATTTATCATCAATTAAAGAAAAACATGCTAATGACATAATCAAATTCATGAAACAAATATTCCTCCTACAAAAACTGCTTTTCTATGGCTTCATTGGGTCCATGTCATGAACTGCTTACATTTACTTTTTTTTTTCTCATAGCCCTTATCTAACAAAACTTATCCCTTTGTGAATTAAGGAGTAGATTTCATGCTTTGCCACACTATCAGCACACTTTACTTACAGAGCAATATCCAGTTAGGAAATTTGGCAAATTTGAAATTATTCACAGACCTTGAGAGAACAATAATCAACTTTATATGGAAAAATAAA
>LOEQ01012948.1:14468-24945 GCA_001685075.1 Bramus lutescens
ACTGGGACTGATGGAGCATGTGATCAAACAAGACTCTCTGAACGTGGCTGACAACAAGGGCTGACTGAGAATCCAAGGACAATGACACTGGATTTTGATTCTACTGCATGTACTGGCTTTGTGGGAACCTAGTCTGTTTTGGATACTCACCTTCCTAGACCTGGATGGGGGGAGGGGGGGGAAGGACCTTGGACCTCCCACAGGGAAAGACACCCTGACTTCTCTTAGGACTGGAGAGTGAGGGGGAGGGGGAGGGAGGGATTGGAAAGGAAATGGGAGGATGGGAGGAGGCGAAAATTTCTAATAAAAAAAGATCCTTGGGCTTAGTATCATCGTGAATAGACTACTTCTCTTCCTTCCTGGCAGAACACGGAGATGATTAATAGTCTTTAGTAAGTGGAAGGCTCATTAATAAAAGATTTTTTGGGTAGAGCCTGCAGTTGGGAATCTCGGCTTCCATGACTCAGCTGGATCTGTATGTCCTCATACTCAGCATGTAGTCACCATGAGGAAGCAGAATTATACTTATCAAATTTCATTTTTTCTCATTTATTTTAGGAAATGTGTTGAGATGTTAAAAATTCCACAGTACCCCAAGAAAAGTAGCTTTAAACTAGTTCAGATAATAAAGTTTATCTTTGTATGAAACTTACTGGTATTTTTGAAATGTGTCTCTACTGTGAAAACATAAAAACTGCTCTAAAGTTTTTGCTAAATGTCCCCATGTGTAATTTCTATTAATATTTCAAATACCATTTGGAATTACTATAAAGTAAAAATAATAACAATATTTGAAAACAGACAGAATCATTGTAGTAATATCACCAACAATTTAAATGTTATTACTTCATATTTTATGGAAAAAAATGAAAGATAAACTGAAACACAGAAACTTCTAGACAGATATTTAGAAAGCATTTTAATTTTTCATCACAAAGCAGATAACTACTCCCATTATCTTTTAAACTGGCTTTACCAATGATTTGCTGGTTAGGTAGAAGTTTATTATAAATCTAGCAAAGCTAGACTCATGAAATGTATTAAGTTGTTGTTGAATGTAGAAACCTCTGAACAAGTGTTTCTGGATGAGTTATGTAGAAAAATTTTATGTTTTCTTTCTGCATCCCTTTGCACCTTCCATGTCTCACATCCCACCTTATTGAGTTTGTTGATAGAGGGGCTGACAGATGAAGAATGAAACGGTGTCCCTAATCAATAACTTGACCACAGGTGAGCCATCCTAAACCATCCATCATGGGAGAAAACTTGGCAAAGTGATGATCTACAAGACACACTCTGCAACAAAACCCAGAATTGGCACATAATTTGTGAGATAATATGAATTTCTTTTATCCTAAAACACAGCTTTAGGATAATATGCAATAAATGCATCTTCCATGTTTTTAAAAAAGCATCATTTTTATACTATAATAGTCTGCTTGTTATAACAATAAACAAAATATTATCTTATATAGTAACTAGTTTTTCCTTGTCATAGTCTGATGTAATTGATAAACTGGATAAAATCTATTTTGTTCACTTGTAGCTGGAAGCAAAGATGGGAAAGATTCCAGGTTTAAAGGATAAGGATACAATGATAAAAGCTTCCCACCTGATGATTTTGCTCAGCTGTTAAAGGCATTTAGCAAATAAGCCCAGTAACATTGAGTTCAATCCCTTGAACCCATGTAAAGGTGGATGGAATAACCAACTGCACAAAGTTGTCATCTGACCTCCATATGCTTGTCATTGTTACACAAGGGCTACAGGTTGTTTAGGTGTCTGTCCATCTCTGTTCCACAGGACCTACATAGAATTAAACAGCTGGCAGAAAGGCAGAGAAAATGAAAGGAATTCCTTCACTCAAGCAAGAAAGTAACCCCTTTGTGGGTAGCAGGCCGAGGATGGGAGTCTGATAAAAGCTAAGTGGGCTTGATCAAAAGGTATCTGATCTGGCCACTTTCTGCTATAAGTCCTGTTTGAATACTCAGCTCTGTTCCCTTCTTTGATCTCTGTCACAATGTATTCTGAGAGCAAGAACCCACAATCTTAGCCTACTGTTGCTTTTCTGTGTATCTATATTCCTCTAAATCTGCATCACCGTGTTTTGCATATACACGCACCATAATATTGAATACCCAGAATAAATGATAAAATATTTAAAAATTTGCAGCTATATTGTTATTTATTTTAACAAAAAGTAAATCTAATATTTTTATATAGAAAATGACCCATTCAGAATTGTCTTTATGGAAGAGATAATTAGGGCTACTTTGTATCACCCTCCTTTCCCTGTCTCCTGTTATATTTCCTCTCCCCCCCCTTTGTACATTTCTTGGTTATACTGTGGGCATCTATGTTATGATGGCTGTGTGAATAAGGCTATGCAGAACATGCAGTGCATGGAAGTGTGAATGCAAAATAAATGCTGCTTCAACAATGACTGAACTTTAAAGATAAAAATTTAATTTGTGTAGTATTTTATATGTTGAAATAATTCATTAAAGAATACAGTGCTTACTATTTCATTCACTTGCCCACTTAGCTAAATCTTTCTACTCAAACATTGCCATATTTTTAAAATATGAATCACTTTGCTTCTTTGTGATTTCATAGCAGACATTAATATTTTACTTTCTCTTCACTTTATTTTTAAATAATCCTTTGGGTTCTAGTTTCATAACATTGTCATGATTGAAATGGCAAGCATAAAAATACAGATATGTGAAAATTCATACACATGTGTCAATCACAGTTTGACTTTTCAGTGTGTGTATATCAGGTGGACCAATTTTAGATCCTTCTACTAGTTCAAACACTTCAATAATATTTACTGTTTGCGTTAAAGGAGATTGCTGCCCTCTAAAAAAAGTGTGAGGAAATACTTTATTAGTTTATCTCTGAAGTGATTCCCATTTCATTACAAAACATTTTCCTTGCAGCTAAACACCAAGTTAAAATTGTAACCTATTCTGAAGGTTATGAAGGAAAGTTACTAAAATTTGGCTTATAAAGATTTCAGTGAAAGAGCATATCCTAATAACCTTATGAAAGTTGCAAGCCAATTACCTGCAAGACTAAAAACAATTAAGTTTGATAATTTAGGAATATAAATTTTAAGATTTCAATGGAGGAGCATATCCAAATAACTTTATGAAAGTTGTAAGCCAATTACCTGCAAGACTAAAAACAATTATACTTGATAACATAGGAATATAAATTGCAAGAAATATGCAATTGTTTTCAAGTTTATCTCATAACCATACAGGGTCTTTTATACTGCTTTCCATTACAGAGCACTAATTAGCTTCACAAAACCCATCATGTTTGCAGTGCAAGGTGTCATCATTGGAATTTCAAGTTTCAATTTTTTTGTGTCTATACTTTGATTTACTGCTTTATGCTAAACTGGTTCATGTATGATTCCTGAAAAGTTATTCCTTGAAATTATTTCAATAATTACTTTAAACTTATGTTCAGTTAAAGGGAAAATACTGTTTGTAAACCATGAAAAAATCAACTGAAAATATGTAACTTATCTTGTCTTTAAGTTTAAAATATTTCTGCCCTAATGGTTTCAGCCAATTCTGTCATTTTTAATCTCACAAGAGCTTCCATTGTGTGTGTTAAGATGGCTCTATGGGTAAAGGGATCAAGGCTAAGCATAAGAGTTCAATCCCTGAAATCAACACGGTGAAAGACGATAACTAATACCTAAAAATTGTTCCCTGACAGCTAATATGCACTGTGGTACCCCTAAACACACACACACACACACACACACAGATCATAACTTAGAAAGTAATACAAATACTTCATATTCATAATTTCACCTGAGCTTTGAACAAAATGATCAAATCAAATAAAAATATTTTTAATTAGTTCTTTTATTTTAGAGATGATATAATTTCATCATTTTTAGCTTCATTTCCTCTAAACCCCACAATATATCTCCTTTAACTCCTTTTTATTGTTTTTAAGTAATAACTTTAATTAATTAATTAATGATTAATATTAATTTAAATAATTTTTATTAGTTGTTGTTTGTAAGCACACATGTCTTCAATATACTTATTATTATTTTTGTTATTATTATTAAAATTTCCACCTCCTCCCCTCCTCCCATTTACCACCGACTCCCCCCTCCCCCTCCCTCTCCAGTCCGAAGATATTCAATATGGTAGTGTTCAATCATCTCTTTTTTGCTTATTGACAAGACACAAATTTTTATCTGAAATTCCTTTTCATAGTGAAAGGCTTACAAGCTATAAGATTTTTCAAATATTAAATTTTACTTCAGAAATTTCTGTATATGAAGTTAAAATAAAAAATATGTGACACTCCTTCAGAGACTATGAATAATTCTTCATAAAAGCAAATTTTTAAAAGTCGCATGTTTTTATGGCAGCTTTTGTAAGATATTTACCTGTAAAAGAGTGAAGGTTATTGACTGTGTTTCTTATAGCAGTTATCAAAGTAAAGACAATGGAACTATCACATTGCTAAGGGAATTGAGACATACTAACTGTATAAAATGATCATAAAATAAAAGTAGAGAAATCACTGGGTGTATTCAACAGAAAATTAGATATAAAGTGGAAAATGACTCTGATGGCTAAGGCTCATCGTGCATTATCAAGTATCTTCCTGTGACTAGTTGCCTATCTAGAAGTCTAACTCTTGAAAATGACAGAGTCTATATTTATTAATGCTGGTTTGTTGTGAGCATTTAAGTTCTTACAATTATATTACCTAGACAGTGTATTTTCTTTTTTCTCTGATAATTTTATATTACTTTATAAATAATATGAATCAAAATTTCCACTTCCTCCNAGAAGGCAGGGTACCCTGCCCTGTGGGAAGTCCAAGGCCCCCATCCTCCATCCAGGCTTAGGAAGATATGCATACAAATAGAATAGGATCCCAAAAAGCCAGTACATGCAGTAGAGACAAATCCCAGCGCCATTATTGTTGGCTTCTAAGTCTGCCTCAATTGTGAGCCACATTCAGAGGGTCCAGTTTTATCCCATGCTCGTTCAGTCCCAGTCCAGCTGGATTTGGTGAGCTCCCATTAGTTCATGTACACTGTCTCAGTGGTGGACCAACCCCTCGTGGACCTGACTTCTTTGGTCATATTCTCCCTCCTTCTGCTCTTTAATTGGACCTTGGGAGCTAAGTCTAGTGCTCCCATGTGGGTCTCTGTCTCTACCTCCATCCATCGCCAGCTGAAGGTTCTATGGTGATATGCAAGATAGTCATCAGTCTGACTACTGGACAAGGCCAGTTCGGGCACCCTATCTTCCACTGTCTAGGGTCCTAGCTGGGGACATCCCTGTGGACATCTGGGAACCTCTCTAGAGTCAAGCCTCTTGCCAACCCCACAATGCCTCCCTTAATTAAGGTATCTTCTTCCCTGTTCCCATATCTGTCCTTCCTCCCTCTCAACCATCCCACTCCCCCAAGCTCTTCCCAATCCCTCCTTTCTCCCTTCCTTCTCTCCCCTCCCCTTTCCCCCACCCTACTTCAACCCCCATGCTCCCAACTTTTGCCTGTGATCTTGTTTGTTTCCAATTTTCAGGAGGATCTATACGTTTTCCTTTGGGTTCACCTTATTACTTAGCTTCTCTAGAATTGCAAACTATAGGCTCAATGTCCTTTGTTTATGGCTAGAATCCACTAATGAGTGAGTACATACCATATTTATATTTTTGGGTCTGGGTTATCTCATTCAAGATAGTGTTTTCTGTTTTTATCCAATTGCATGCAAAATTCGAGATGTCATTGTCTTTTTACCTCCGAGTAGTACTTTAATGCGTATATATTCCACACTTTCTTTTTCCATTCTTCCATTTAGGGACATCTAGGTTGTTTCCAGGTTCTGGCTTTTACAAATAGTGCTACTATGAAGACAGTGTATTTTCTTATCTTCAAAGGTTAAACATGTGATCTTTACCTTTCAGAAATTAAGACAAAATTAAATGTTGCCTATGACATTATTTTCAGTAAATTGGGATGATTTCTTTCATGCGCTGATATTTGTGATTTTTCAATATTTACTTTTGACTAGAATATTTGCTTTTTTAGTAACCAATGCACTATTTACAGGGCATGCCAAAACAACAGTTTTGTTTGAATTATTTAAATATTTATTTCAAGGTAAAACTTATATTGCATATATTCAATTATTTTGGGTAGAATATTAAATGAGTTTAGGAAATTTCTATAGCTTATGCCATAAATACAGTCCAGCTACAGAATATTTTATAATAAAAGTTTAATGGGTCTGAGACTTCCTGAGTATAACACTGAAAGAAAGTCACATATCCTAAGCGGCACTTTAGTTTGAGGCAAACCCAAATAATACTTTGTCAATCAGTACTTAAAAGTTAGTACAAATGGCCTCATTTATAAACTCATCCATTGAAACCACTCATCTACTACATCCACAAATCTGGCCTTGTCCAATATTTTACATAGAAATAATTACAAAACACATTTTATTATATTTTGTATATATCAGGTGCCAGTATTATTTATTTACTGCTACAGCTATGCTCTCAAGTAGCTGAGACTGGTCTTTATCTCCTTATATAAGTGAAGATGGACTTGAACTTTTAATCCTTCTGCATATACTTGTTGAGTACTTTGATGAAGAGTGTGCTCTAACAGAACTACTTTACATTGTACTGGGTATTAAACCCAGGTACTCATGTAAGCAAGGCAAGAATCTGACTACATTACCAACCTCTGTTTTGGCCAAGACATGGCCTCATCATGTAGCCCAGGTGGATCTGGAACTTTGGTCTTCCTGCCTCAGACAACAGAGTGACAATATTTGAAGTCTGGCCCACCACCTGGCTCTTCTATATTTCTTTTACTTGCTGAATAGAACTTGATTTTGTTCCACATTACTCTTTTAATCTTACATTGTAAGATCTCTAGATTATCTATAATTTGACTTCTTATACAAAAATCTATGAGATGTACATTCATTTCTTTATTTGGACATTTGAAATTTTTTTTCTAATGTGAATTGCTGAGCTGTGGTCATCTTTGAATCATTTCGTCCATGACATAGGGACATTCTCCTCAGTCTTTACTGTCCCTCTTCCTCTCCCTCCCTTCCCTATCTCTCCAGCCTTTTGTCTATGGGAATAGGTGATGACCCAGAAAAATTTATAAATAAATTTTCTTTTCTCACCATGTTAAATTTTTTTTAAATTGACATAACAAAACATTATGACTAAAACAATTTATAAGTGAAAATGTTCAATTTGGGCCTCATGGTTTCAGTGCATTAGAGTCCATGACCATCATGGCAGGGATCACAGCTTCAAGCAGAGAAATGTGGAGCTGGTCCAGTAACTGAGAGCTTACATCTGCAAGTAGAAGGCAGAGAGAGTTAATGGGAATAGCCTGGTCTTTTGAAATCTTAAAACCCACCAGCAATGACATACATTCTCCAACAAGACCACACCTCCTAATCTTTCCAAAATAGTTGCATTAACTGTGGACCCAGTGTTCAAATATATGAGCCTGTGGGGACCACTCATTCAAATTGCCACACTCATTAAGTACTTTTGGCATCCTTCTTATAGATAATCATGAAGTACGGCTTCATTTGTAAACTCTAAAATCTGACAGATGCTTTAATATCTTGTTTGCTAAGTCAGTAGGCTTTAGAGTTCTTGACAGCAAGTAGATCAGTTCTACAAACATTTATCCTGTAAGTGCTTATATAGTCATTTCTTTGTTTTCCCATGTATATTTTTTAATAAGCCTTTTAACTTATAAAGTAAATGTTGATATTTTGGTAGGGATTACACAGAAATTTAAAAAATGGTGGTTACGAGCAGTGTAACAATATCAAAGCTTTCAGTAATCAGTATAAAATATTTTTTCTGGTTTAGAATTTAATATTCCCCACATTTTATAATTTTCAGTGGAAATGTTTGATTTTTTACTAAAATTTTTTAGCTGATTCATTTTCATTGTTTACTGATATCATCAAGACTCAAATAGTTTTATATTTTTATATCATATAGTTTCTTTCCAGTATATCAAGATAAATTGTTTGTGATTCACATTTTATTCTGAGTTAGTTAAGCTCTTTAACTATTTATATTTAACTATTTATTATATGTGCATTGATGTTTTACTTGTATGAGTGTGGTGGATTCCTATAAATTGGAATTACAGATAATTGTGAACTGTATGTGGGTGCTGGGAATTGAAGCAGGGTCTTCTGGAAAAGCAGCCAGTACACTTAGTCATTGACCAATCTCTCCAGTCCATGCCTTTTTATTTTAAGAAGGAAATTTATTTGATATGTATTGTCCATAACAATAAGCAGTACACATTCATTATCAATAGCTGTCTTGTAGAAGATGCTAAAAAGGTTCACATGCAGGAGAATAGGGTTGTGGTGAAAAGGGGCCATAGAGCTGTCACAGAACATACCCAGACACCAAAATTCTCAGCACGAAGGAGAATTATTTACTCTGGAGGGGACAAGCAGTGTGAGCAGGTGCCTCTGATTAGACTAGGATACCTGAAGGTCTCTCCACAGGAGTGGTTTTTAAGAAGAAAAATCTTAGTCTCTGCTAGAGTGATTTGGCAAATGCTGATTAGACATGATAGTCATTGTAGCTAAATACTGACTTTAAATTTGTGGACCTTGATCCTTTGATGGCAGGACCTTGGAGTTTTAGTCAGGCAGAAGAAAGTGGAAAATGAGAGTGTTAAAACCTTGGGTGTTAGCTTTGGGAATTTAATTTAATGGATTATCAAGCAAGAGGGGAGGGGAGGGACTAAGACCTGCCAAAGCCACATTTACCATGCTTGGGCTGTTCTAGAGCCCTTTGCTGAGAATCTTACTCTTTGTAAATAAGGGAGATGTTACTTTACTTGGAGAGTATATGGCAAGTGAAGAAAGGCTTCATCACCCATTTTTTCAGGATATGTTTTCTATTTGTCCTCTTTGCTCTGGGTACTAAAAATAGAGGAATGAATAAAACAGTGTGATTGTATGGAACTTGTAATCATCCGTGGGTAGGAATGATGAAACAGTACATGGAACTTGGACTCAAATATGAAGAGCAAGACAGGTAGAAAATGGCTGTAATGTACACAATCTAGAGAAATTTTCTGTAAAAGGCTATTTCAAGACAACCTTGAGAGTTAAGTGTTGGCTTTACATGTCAGTCTGACAGCCACAGGGGCCTCAATGTATGGCCCATCACTATTCTGGGTGTTGCTGTGATGACATTTTCTTAACTTTTTTTAAAAAAATACTATCTTTTCTCATTTTTACATACTTACACTCATTTCCTTAAGGCATGAGAGTTTTTCTTCAGCATTTTTCGACAATCACATTACATCTTTAAGCAAAGACGATTTAGCTTTCACATGTCTGCTCAGATTGGCTGTGAGGTAACAGTTTCCTTCAATCTTACTCCAGTAGACAGAACAATGTCAACTGAAAGCTAGTAGTGGTGACAGCTTTGTGTAAGGCCACAGACAGTTGAATAGTGCTACTTTTTGCTTATTGTTTCCAGGGAGAATTGAGCCACTAGGTATTTAAATAAAACATTATTCATTCATCATATTGAGATTCATGGTTTTGTTTATTAAATATGAAGTTTAAGAATGAAATTGTTCACATTTATACAACAAGAAGTTTTAGAATAGAAGTAATGTCCAAACTTGTGTTGAAAAGAAATGTTTGGTTTGAAATAGAATTTCTTTAAAATGAAAGCAGATTTTTTTAAACAATATATTCTGATTACAATTTCTCCTCCCCAAACTCCTCCCAGATCCTCCCTACTACCCCAGCCACCCAACTCCACCCCTTTCTTTCTCTCTACTAGAAAATGAACAGGCGTATACTACTACTACTACAAATATAAAAACAGACCAGAATACAATGAAGCAAACAAATAGGAAAAAGATATAAAGAAAAAGAACAAGAACACATACAGATGCTGAGAGACACACATTCACACATACAGAAACATATAACAATAACCCCAGTAGCACAGATAAAAGAGCAACAATGAATAAATGGGACCTCCTGAAACTGAAAAGCTTCAGAAATGCAAAGGACACTGTCATTAAGACAAAAAGGCAACCTACTGAATGGGACAAGATCTTCACCAACCCTGCATCAGAATAAGGCCTGATCTCTAAAAATATATAAAGAACTAAAGAAACTACACATTAAAACTCCAATTAACCCATTTAAAAAATGGGGTACTGAACTGAACAGAGAATTCTCAAGGGAAGAAGTTCAAATGGCCAAAAGACACTTAAGGTCATGCTCAACCTCCTTAGAGATCAGGGAAATGAAAATCAAAACAGCTTTGAGATATCATATTACACCTGTCAGAATGGCTAAAATCAAAAACGTCAATGCTAGCCTATGCTGGAGAGGATGTGGAGTAAGGGGAACACTCATCCATTGTTGGTGGGAATGCAA
>LOEQ01012949.1:0-17089 GCA_001685075.1 Bramus lutescens
CTCCGCAGCAAAGCCTGAACTGTGCAGAAGCGACGAGCACCGTTTGGGGAGTCTGGGGGGCGGGTAAGAGGGAGGAGGGAGAAAGCCTGGCTAGGTCTTTGGGATTATTTTTTCCCCCTTCTTTCCCTCTCTCTCTTTCTGGAGGGTGTGTGTTGCCCCCTCGAAGTGAAGGAATTTTGCTCCAAAGCGAGCTGGGACCGAAGACTCTAGGCTAAGTTCTCTCTCTATGTAGATGGTGTCAGGGAGCGAAGCCACTGACCGAGCTGCTGGTAAATGTTTTTCACTTCTTACTCTTTAATGCTTAAGGCTTTTTCCCCCTCTTTTTTTTTCTTTCTCCCCCGTTTCCCTTCTGTTGCTCATCATTCTGCAATCGCTCCTGAATCGCTGCAGTTTTCTCTCCCTCGCCTTGCGTTTGTGCAGTTTGCAACTTGTTTCTTGGTTTTCTGTGTATTTTTTTTTCTCCCTTCATCCTCAGATGAATGCTGGAACATTTAAATTCGGCACTTCGGGAGGTCATCATTAGTTGCATGAGTTGGGGGGGGCGGGGAGGGGAAAGATTGGTAGAGCCGGCTGTTATTTCCCTGCAGAAGGACTTGCCGCTTTCTCGCTAATGCTCATCGCAATTATAGGGATTCTTTTAGGATTCATTTTAACATTGCATTGATGTTTAAGGTTATCGCTCTCCAGGATTACAATGCGTTTTGACTCAGTTTTAACAGCATGACCAATGCCAGTGATTCCAGACCTACTGTACGGTACACGCTGGCTAAAATACTCAGAATTGCAGGAAGAATCCTTTGCATTCCGAAAGAGAATTTCTTTTAAAAATGCTGTTTTGCATACATTGCTGCAGATTTGTAGGAAGCAATAATAGACACGGCTTTTCATGTGGCTTGCAAAGATAATAAACAGATAAGTAGCTCAGTGCATCCTTCTCTCCACTGACTGAGCTATGGCTAAATTTACTTAATAATAAATTTAGGGTTTTGAAGAAGCAGGGAGGTTGCTGGTATTGTTTTATTCAAAACTGTGAGACATACAGAGCTTGCGAACCTCAGACCAGCCCTCTCTCAGCTCTTACTTGAAGTGGCATCTTGTCAATTGGGGAGAGGGAGAGTAGTTTCTGCTATACACATGGAATGAAATTGTTTAAAATAGTCAGCATAATGCATGCAAATTGGACCCTTCCTCTTTCTTAAAAACAGAATTCACTCCATCACCCTTGCTGCCAGGATCCATTTTAAACATTATTTTTAATATCCATATAATGGTTCTTTAATGCCATCAAATAATTTGAGTTCTTTAGAGGGTTCTGGGTAGTTATTATATTTCATTTGTCTTTTTTGTTCCTCCTTAAGTTTTCAGTTCCAGTTCAGTAGAAAAACTGAAGGGTCAATAAGTAAAGGCAAATCAGCGGTTGAGAAGGAAATGGGTTTAGAGTTGGAAATTTTCTGCTAAGCCATGTAGAAATGAGCTGGTGGTGTGTGGAAGCTGAGAGGTAGAGAGGAAGGCTGTGCCTCCAAATGCACAGGGATCTAAACTCAGATGAGGAGACCCACGCTAGCCAGGCTCCAAGGAGGCACATGTGTTGTCCAACGGGGAGAATATTATTCTCTAAAGAAGACTGCCTTCGCTGTCTGGTCCTCATGCCAAGAGGAGCAGCCTGCCTAGGTGTGGGGAGCATGGTTTGCAGGAATACTGTTAAACTTTGCTTTAGTATAAACTTAGCTGGTGTTGGAAGAACTACAAGGGCAGCCTAGTATATTCAGGACTAAAGAACAAAAACAGCTGTAAATCAGCTCAACTAGTCAGGCTCTGCTTTAGGTTAGAGCAAATCTACCTTAAATCATCCTGCAGATTCCCCTGCTCTCATTCCCCTAGGGTTGACAAAAGTCATCCTTAAAATTCCTGAGATCTAAACCTTATTTCTGCCTTTGTATCCTACTAATAAAAAACGAGGCATCTTATTTGGAAAGAGAGCGCTGTTTATTCAGGACTCTCTTGAGATGGCAATATTGCCATTGTGAAATATTTTCATGGACCCTTGAGTTTACCATTTTGATTAAATTGGAGGAGAAAAACACTCCACTTCCATTCATTTAGAACAGTTTTTGACTGAAGGATGTGCTTGTATGAATCATAAAGAAACAAAAATGCATTCACATAGTAACCCCCAGTCTCCTGAACCCAAGGCATCCAAAACATCTTAGTATTTTCCTTCAATGGCCAAACCCAGGGCAGAGCACCCCATGCTGAGAACTACAGAGGTAGTCCACAACATCCACACGCATGGGCACTAAGAGCTGACCACGTTGAGGACTCTTGATGGGCCATGGGGTAAAACATGTCATTGGTACATATTCAAAGCACACCTTTATATACAAACATCGCAATTAATTTCCCTTTCAGCATCTTCACTACAGAGGAAGAGTAGGAAGGACTCTTTATTTAAGGAACACATTTCTTTCCTGCTGAGGTTGTTTTTTTTTCTGTTTTGTTTTGTTTCGTTTTTTTTTTCTCCACCCCACCCCTCTGTGCACTTCTAGTTTCCTGGCAACTTCCAAAAAGCTCTGGTATTTTGTGTTAAAATATTCAACACATCCATGTTTTCAACTCAATGGCAAGCTGTACTACATTCAATTGACTGGATTTGCATTACTCTAGTGTGGTTCTCCATGGTAGCATGTCTGCGGCTTGTTGGCATGGTTGATGGGTTTCTTATTATCATTAAGTTTATTATTAAATCTTCACTAAGAGCCTTTAACTGATGTGCCTGATGTTGATTTCAGATTAATGTATTAAAATAGTGGTGTCATCTTGATGGGCTTGTTGGTAAATTAGAGAGCTCACTTTCAATTGGCATTCCTGTGGCATTTCAGTATATGCAGAAAGCCTTGCACTTCCTGGAGAAAGTCACTTCTTTTTGGCCAGAGTGCTGTGTAGAAAGACAGGTGTGTGAGACTGGGGACTCACAGACCTTGATAATCATGTCTGATTCTATTGTTAGGGTTCCTGCTTTCATCTTTACAGGAATGGAGGTTTCTCTGCATGTCCAAAGTGTTGCTTATGCTATACCTACTGGAAGTTTCTTAGAATTAATTGTCATTCCCTTTCTTTGAGTAAGTGACAGGAACTCTGAGCTACGTGTGTGCTTTTCAGGAGGATCTGCTTCGCCTAGCTCCTCCAAAGAATTCCCTTTTGTGCAGACTGATTTTGAGAAGTGATTTCTGCTGAAACATGATCAAGGTCATTTCCAAGGGCTTTTTTTTTAATCTCTCCCCATCTGAGGGCTGAAAGTTAAATTCATAGCGAGATTTGGAGAGGGGAAACTTACTATCAAACTGCATACCTCACACATGTCTGTGGACAAAGCATTTTTCCATGAGAGCAACAGTTTTGTTCTTTGATCTGCTGCTGACTCTTGATAGCCCTGATGAGTTCACACTCTCCATCCCACACTCAAAAGAGGTGGGGCAGACTTCTAGCTAGCAAATAGCACCTAAATACTTGCAGTTTTAAAAGGTATTTTTAGTGAAAAGATAGGTGGTGTAATTTGGTTAAATGAGATAAATTTTGTAAGTAGGAAATACTGCTTTTATTTTTTTTAACTTATCAATAATTTTATAATTTCTTCGGCTGAGAGTAAATAGCAGCTTTGCTAAAGTCTTCGTCTATCTGGGTTTTAGTTTGATTTATGTAAGAAATAGTCACATTGTTCAGTTATATGTACGACCAGCACCATACAGTTATTTTTACTATCTTGGTCTCTTTTCCTATGTAAGAAAAACAAAACACTTCTTAATGTAATTATTTTAGATGGACTGAGAGTTGTGCTGCTAATTTTTTCAAAAGGCTTCATAAACTGTAGAAGCATCTATCTCTTTTTTTAAAGTATATGTGTCCCTGCACAATCTAGTATATTGTATGTACTACAATGTGATTCTGAACGTGAAATAGTACAGCTTCCAAAAATCAGTTACTGCATAGCAAAGCCTGAAGAACTCTTGAGAACTAGTCCACAAATGGAGTTTCTTTAGTTTTTTTTTCCCAGAAACTCAGAAACTCTTTCATTGGTCCATCTGCCCTCAGTATAGAATGGCAATGTTCATAGGCAAAAGGAGTTCTTGGGATGAGGGGAGTTAGTTATGTGCTAGTTGGCTGTGCTATTAGTGAAAACAGGACAGGTGTTTTAGTTTCTAAGTTTAATAAAGAGGAAACCAAGCAAAACAATGCCAGTAGTATGTTAAAGTAAAATCTATTTTTCTCAGTAAAGAGCTCCACCCTTCCTCTCCTGCGCAGTGTGACTTGAATGTACCCGCTGACAGCATCCCTCATATTCCTTAAAGTTTGTAGCCCCTGCTAGAGTGTGCATTCATGAGAGGAGCTAAGCACCCAAGCCTGTCTTGAAGAAATGCAGTGCTGTGTGTTTGGAAAGAGAGCTGGTTGCTTTGAGGCACCCAGTTTTCAGGATTGACCTGCAGTTGGAAAGGGGATTGATTATGCCTGCAGATCTCCTGATTTGGGGACTGTGCCTCCTGCTACTCTGTCTTCTCTGAGGTAGCTTTGTCACATATTTTGAGACACAAATGTGAAGTTTCTCTGTTTGCTTGTTCTTTTCACTGCAGTAAGACACAAGGCAGATGTGCAAAAGTTTACAACTGAGCTTTCAGAGCGTACATTTTGTTGCTTTCATGAGGACGCTATTTAGTGCTCTATAAGTTTAGGCTTGTTTTTTTTATTTTTATAAGATTAGACATTCTGTATTATACATCTTCATTGGAAATGTCCTTTGTGCTTACTGTAAGTTTATAGAAAATGGAGTTTTGCACAGTGTCAAATAATATATTTTGGAATATAGGTCAAAAGAATAAGTCATAAATTTGCTAAATTCTTTAGGTTACTCAATCTTTACCGCCTAGAAGGTAAAGCTAAAGTCAGAGAATATTAGTCATATGAAGGCAATGAAGTCTGTACTTAAGGTGTTATCCAAAATCTAAATCTTTACAAGGGATATTGTTCATTTGGTAGAAGCTTATATTTAAATGCTGTTTTGTTATTATTGCTTAGGGCTTAACTGATATCCATGCTTGATATCTCTCCCGCTTAAAGGAGAGGAAGAAGAGTATATGTAGGAAATATATATGTGAAATAGACATTATTTGGGCAGAGGTTAAGAAAATCCCATTGTGTAAAATAACCATTTCAAAAAATAACGTAAGTACACTGTATCCATACAATTTTTAAAGCTATATCAAAATTTTATTCTAATTGCTGAAAATAGTTGTTAGGTTTTTAAATTATTTTTAAGAATGAAACGGTATTGTAGAAGCTCTTTATATCTCTGCCTAACATAATCTGTATTTGTACATCTAAAACCATAATTATCACTACAGACTCTTAAAACTCATTTTTAAATATTAACTATGAATATTTTTAAAGCATCAAGAGTATTAGGGCATTTTAATATATACTATATATTTTAGTAGAGATTACTTAGAAAAATACAGAAAAATGAAAAATATACTGAAGTACATTTTAGTCTTTACTTTAGTTTATTCCTTCAGTAATCAATATTGTGATCCCAGAGATAAGCCAGGTACTGTTCCTCTGGTGGCAAGAGAAATCTGATGTCAAAATGTTATGTAAGAAATCAAAAAATAATAGAAGTAGGTGCTTTCTTTACAATGCAAGATAATGTGTTTTACTCTGTGTGTGTGTGGTGTATTGGAAAAGTAATTTCATTTCATTTCATTTTAGTATGTGGTCAGGCAGTAATTGTGCACAAATATCTGTGCAACCTTTGTGTTCTAGTACTTCTGTGTTGTTTCTGTTCATGCAGTCCTGTCTGATGTTGAATTGAAGACCTCAGTCAAGGTCTGGAACACTCAGCACAAGCAAAGGACAGTGTGAAGAGAGTACTAAAGAAAGAAAAATAAGTTCTCGAGTTGGTTAACCTTTCCTTACAGTAATGGTCTTGCCTCCAGTTTTATTAACTTCTCAGAAACGTCTTGAGAAAGGGTAACCTGCTTCTCTCTATTTTAACCCTAGGAATAACATAGATATCACAGAGACATTCCACAGTCGTTAGGGCTTTACAGTTTGTGTGACCCAACATCTAGTTTTTCTCTTTTCTAATCCTGTTTATATATCCCTACATGCGACCAGACTCGATCAAATGAAACCAATTACTAAGAGGGGGAAAATCATATTTATTTATTATATTCATTGGCTGTGTCTGCTGCTTAATTACCCACTGGCAAATTTACATGTGGCTACAGAAAAGGCTGTGGGCGAGTGTGGAGAAACGATCAATCACCCATCTTCACAGCTCCTTGAGGCAGTCAAGAAGGAGACGTAATCAACTTGTCCTTTCCCCTTGCAGTTATGGTGAGACTTCAAAATCTGAAAGATGTCATTTTTACCATCAAGGTGTGTCTGTGTTGACATAGGAAAGGAAACCTGGAAACTATGACTCTCCTATACAATCAATATTCTTAAGAAGTCTCACATCTTTTATACTCTCAGAAACACATAGTAAATTAGATGTTCAAAGTTAGATTGGAAAACAGACTCAATTTTCTGACCAAGCAGATGTCTGAGCTCATCCTCAGGAGGGATTGGGAGTTGGAGGACAAAGGGGAAAATGTATTAGTAAATACACAGGGCTGAATAGGTAAGAAGAACAAGGTGAGCTCACTTGTAGAACACTTGTCTAGCAAGCACTCTGCATTTGATCCTCAGTTCCAGAATAGGAGAGCCAGGAAAAGTAAGGTGGTACCAGAAGATGGGGAATAAGCTGGTATGTGCAGAGTTTTACGGAGCTTGTGACTAGCTCAAATAAGCCAGGGCTAAGAATTGCTACACTTCAAAGAGGTTGCTACATTTGGCCTTTGATGGCACAGCTAGATATACGTAGGCAGGATTTTATTATTCCTCTCGTGTATTTTCACTGAAACTTCCCTCTGCAACTAATCCTGGTTGTTTCTCTTCTTTCACACTATCGGTTTAATGGGTTAAATCTTGAATGTGGTTTCTCTCTTCGTCTGCCGCCCCCACTTCTCATCATAGTTTTGGAAATCTGCTAAGGTGGAAATTGCTCTTTAAAGTAGGCAGTGGCTCGACTGGTCACTGTTTCACAGAGATTTGGCAACAGCAAATTGATGGGAGAAGTGTTATTTATATCACACTTCACCCGAAAGGACTAGTAAATTGTTATGCCTGGCCCATTCTGACCTTCCAAGGTAGGCAGTAGATATAAACTTCAGGGAAGAAAGCAGCACTGTGGAGCCTTAGACATTCGAAAGCTTTCTCCCAGGACTCAGAGAATGAGGTGGGTTTTCAGGAGCAGTGTGCACTATGAATGCATCACTTTGTGAACGTGCTGGTTAAAATTGTGATTTGTTAATAATTTCCATTTATTTGGGAAAGTTTCTGTTGAAGAGCTATTTCAACATTAGAGGTTACGATTTTTCCTTACTTTTCATCTGCAGGGAAATTGAAATGGCAACATGAATCTTGAGAATTGAAAAGAAGGGTGGGTGATGCTGGGAGACTCAGTGAGAAACATGTTAAATATTGAGCACAACTTTGTATTTCTTCTAATCTTAATGTTAAACATGATATTATAATACCTTTTATTGCAGAATAAACGTTGCTTGTAGCTGGATTCGCTGCCGAAGCCAAATACAAGCAAATAGATACAGAGGCTGAACTCTCTTTCCCACAGCAGCGATTTTTCACTAAGCTATTCCCTAAGGCCAGTCTAAGTGTATGAGGGGCACCACTTCTTTTTTTATGTGATTTGTGTATGTTCCCATAGATTGTGAAGTCTATTTCTGGGCAATTTTCAAGTTAAAATTGTGTTACGGCTACCCTGAAGGTTGTCATTTCTTGGCTTTGCTCTTGTCAGTCAATTCATAAGTGTTTATGAAGCCCCTATGGGGTGTACACAGAATCATACACAGTTTAAGGCATTGTGTGTACGAGGATTGCTGGTTTGTGTGCTAGAAGCTTATAGTTTATAGGTAAAAAAAAATACCTCATGTGGATGTATGTGTTTAAAATAAGATTTTAATTAGGGACGTTCAGAGGTCTGTTTCACTGTGTTCCTTTCCTTTTATGTCTTATTTATTTACCTATTTATTTTGGTGTATGTATACAGCAAACATAGAAGCATTCCTGGCCACTTCAAATGTCTGTATTCTATGAAAACCATAGCTTTAGGTGAGGTCAGGAATCTAAAGTGTCAGCTTTCTTCCCTTTGATTTCTTTATTTTAAAACATTTAGCAGTAAAGTAACAGGCATGCTTCCCTAAAGGGTAAAGCCAGAAGATGAGTATTAAACTGTGTATCTCTGGCTGCAGAAGTCAGGTCCTTCTTGACTTCTGGGTTTTAGAATTAAGACTAAGAAGAAATCCCAGTGCTGGAGCTGTTCAGGGTCTGTGCCTGTTGCCTCTGTGACTTGAATCAGTGAGTGAGTGGCTAAGACACTTCATATCCCAAACTACCCATTTACATTGTTTATAAGTGATAGATAAACTTATAATTTCCCCCCCAAAATAAAACAGAGATCCAGAAGAGAATTCCCAAAAATTCCAGAATCTAGAAACAGGAGGAAAAATGCTAACTTATTCTTCACATCACATAGAGACAAGGTTAAAAACTTATCTCTAAACATTTCTTTCATCGGGTAACATGAAATCACAGGGTTAATATGCAAGTTCTGGGGTTTACTTTGCACACATTCATGCTCGTAATTTTCCCTCTTGTCCGTCATTTGCGGGAAGGGTGATGTTCTTGAAAGGCATGAGGTGAATAGCTCGGAAAGCAGCTGGTAAGGGAAGGAGTGCATCGAGGCCCTGACCCTTTCCGTGGCCCCAGGTAATAGCTTCCTGGACTTTGGGCAGTCTGCTCTGACTTTTGATATCCCTCTCAGCTCTTTGATTAATGCTCATTTTGTCTGTGACTTTCAAGATGTTCGTATCTCATTTCCAGCAAATAGTAGCCAACCCATCCAAATTTCTTTTCTATCATTTGTTCCTTGTCTATTTGATTTGGAGAAGCAATGGATGAAAAAAAAAATGTCGAGCCATTGGTGATGTGTTCTTCCTTTAAACTTTGGTATTTGGCTCCCTTCTTCTTGGTTGGTTATAAGAATCTCTAAGGCTTTGTGAGATAACTTGGCAGAAACTGCTGGGGTCCTTCTGGATGCAAAGTCTTTCTGATAAGCAATTATTTTTTTTTTCAGCTCACAGTATTACAGCACAACTTTCATTCCCTGCTTTATTATATAATTAATTGAAACAATTTGAATTGTTTTGTGTTCGGGATCAGGTCCTGATCTCCTTGTGAGGTAAAGAGAGTAATCTCAGTTTAGGGAATTTTGAGAAAGATGGGAAGCCAAGCCCTCTGCTTCTGCTGCTGTGCTCAGGTGCTCAGCTGGGGTCCTGCATGCCTTTTGCTCTGGTGACTGCACTTCCACTGCTATCATTATCATTGGGAATATATCCGTTTGCACCAATCATGTGCAAATGGAACCTCACTCTGCGGCTTCCTGGTTTCCTATTCAAATTCTAGGCTAATGTATCCCATCTGATCCCATCTGATGGATGTTGGTTGGCCTGTCTTTCTCTAGTGCCCACAGCCCTCTTACTAAAACTCTAAGTTACTGAGGCTGACGCTTTGGTGTTTGATGCTGTAGACAAGAGCAGATAGATAGTCTATAGGAGATAAGCAGAGTTTCTCGAACTGAAAGAGGGCAGTCAATGAAACATGTAAACAAAAATCCTTCAATATCTTTTATGATTATTTATATTGAGCTATATACAATCTTAGATGCTGTAACAGCTACCTCAGAGTATGCCCTTGAGAAGTAAATAGCAACACGAAGATCTTTTACTTTTTCTCCTGAAACAAATCAGAGGCTATTCCGGATTCTAAAAGTATTAAGCACACTGCTTTCTATATTCATCAACACACACCGAACTAAAGTATGCAACGTACAACACTTCATTTTCTCATCACCAGGAATCCTATTAAAATGCTACCCACTTGAACTCTTCTTATGCCAATGTTATGTATAAATTACCTACAATGGACCAATCTTTGTCCAGTTGTGAATATTTAAAGTTCACAGAGAGCTAGACAGAAGGTAGAAGGAATTTGTGCAGAGGACAGAGTAATCAGCTGGATGGCCTAATAATGTCTGGTAAACCAATCAACAGCATGATTTCTTCATGAAATGCCATAAAAACTATACATCAACTTGTCAACTTGAAGTAAGAGTAATTATAGCACTCGAAAGGGATACAACTCCATTTCCTTTTACTCGTATGTTCAGATTGTCTGAGATTTAAAGCAGCCTGCCTCTTACTAAATTTTTAGTAAACCCAGAGAGATACAGGACCCACACAAGTAATCTGTATCACAGATAAAACTTTTGCATCTGAAGGCTCAGCTTTTAATTCTTCAATTCTGAATTAATATATTTATCCTTCCATCACTGTCTCCCAAGGATTTTGAGAATTAATTAGAAACAAAATCACTTTCAGTCCTTGGATGTTATACTCTGTGCTGAAAAAATATGAGACACTGAAGTGTTATTAATAACGACAAAGGTTCATCCAATAAAATAATCTGACTGGCTGAATTCTCACATGGTTGGTATTTTCTAATATAAATTACTGTAGGATTAGATAGTTAAATATTGAATATTGTCTCATTTAATGCAGTTCTATGAAATATTAATGATAATGATGATTTTCCAGTTTGGGGAATATGGAGATGACTTTTTACTGACGAATAGCTTTGGCAAGTAACATAATACATTTTACAGAATGATAATGAATATATTTAAATGAAGGCAGAAGAGGAAATAAGTGACCACTAAACTGATGGATTCCATATAAGTCAGAGGTCACAAAAATTTGTTAGCGTTAAATAGCTCTTTCTCTTTTCGAAACTATTCCTATTCTACTGTTTGGACTGCTGTGAATAGCTTTGAAAGTTTCTTTTAAAAAAAGGAAAAGAAAAAGAACAGATCTATTCTATTAGGCCCTTGCACAGGAGTGCGTTGATGTTGTTTAGCTGGCATGAGGTGTAAAAGTCGGGAAATTGGATTGGGCTTTGAAAGAAGGCTGGCTGTGTAGAGTGTGACAGTAGAAATGGGATTGTGCATGAAGTTAAAAGAAAGCAAAGGGGGAACAGGGGTGTGGGAAGGAAAGAGAGAAAGAGCTGTTGATCAAATGGCCCAATTGGAGTTCCATTGGCTGACCTCGAATGGAGTACGTAATGGATAAAGCCAATACTTTCAAATTTTATTTTCAAATCTTCTCTGTTTTGATGTTCTTGATTCAGTGAATTTATCTTTCAGATTAGAGAACTCAGAATTGATGAGAAATAGGGTAAGTGGCTATTTTCCCACAGTTTGTCAGGAACAGAGACTGAGCCCATTTACCAGTGGATCAGAATGGTTTAAAGAGAGTGTTTGTATTGTTGGGATCGTCTGTGCCCCCCACCCCTTCCCAGGGAGAACTTTAATGATTCATGAGATGATTTTATTTGAAATTGCAGTTTTCCTTGTTTCATACCTTGTAATTTAACAGTTGAAAGGCTCCCTTTTTGTTCTTTGTAGATAATGTATATGATGTGAGTGAAAGATTTTTCTTTTTTGTTTCTTTTTTTTAAGTGTTTTGGGGTTGTATTCTTTTAGCACAAACTTATTCCTTGATAAAGGAGCTGGCTATAATTTGCAGAAATCACTGTTTCTTTTTCTTTAGTTGTTGGGTAATTGCTCTTTGTATACACTGTGGAAATGTTCGTATAGACCAGTGACAAAGCCTAGCAGATGCACTTGTAATTATCTGGAATTTAAGTAAATTTTGCATCTGATACACACAAAGCAAACGCTTTGTCCAGGCAGGCTCAGATACTGCCATGTGGATTGCTGTGAATACAATGAGGGGATTTTTAATGGAAAACAAATGGAACTATTAGTAAGTCTTTTTTTACTTGAAAAGGCACCAGCTTTAGGCATAGCCTCCAACTCATTCATATTCATCATTGGATCCATTATAAATATGACCTTTAAAACTGAAAAAAACTTTAAATCTTTAAAACAAAATGTGATACACACACACATACACACACATGTGTGTGAACACACACACATATATCAGAGCATCATCAGAGAATTCTTGAGAAGAAAAGGTAAAATGGATATTTGTTCCATTTTCTAATTTTTTTGCTATTAAGAAAAACCCTGAATTATTATAACTTTAAAAACGTGAAAGGAAATTTCATAGTATAAATAAATCATGCTGTAGATAAAAGATAATTACAGTGTTACTTTAACAACTTCAATTCACAAGGAAAACCTAAGAAAGAATGTGCAATGGGTCCAAATTCAACTTCGTTTTGTACACAAAACGATCTAGCCAGAGGAGCAGTTTCATGCAAAATCCTCTTTTCCCAATTCTGTTTGAGATTAATCCTTCCACCGTGCAGTTTTTGTTGTTGTCTGACTTACATAAGTGAGATCTTTGAAGGTTTCATCTTCTTCTCTGTGTTTATTCTTAGAGAATGTAAAATGCAAGGAGCTACTGGATTCTCTTAAATGCTTGAGTCTTAAGTTTCAGTGACTCTTACTTTCCATGAGAAGGTTATTGATAATTAACCCCAAACACTTTTTATCTCCCAGTCAGAAGGTGGGCCATATGATTCCGAGGAAATCAAAAGCACCTTAAGCTACAGAGAGCTGGCCTCCCTGGCTGTACCATGCTTTCTGTGGCAGAAGCAGAAGACTTAGTCTCTAATTTTTTTTTTTTTTAAGAATCCAGAGCCACCAGGGATTTAAGTCTTGAGTCATTGTTTGAAAATGAAAAAAAAAAAAAACTTTTTTTTTGAGAAGAAATTTTGAAGGAGAGGGAAAGCCTGACAGAAGTATTTTGGGCTCCAAATTAGAACAAGACAGATGTGGCATGCCTAGAATACCATGGCTCTGCAACCATGCCCCCACCTGAGACACTTTCCAGACAAAATTCAGATGGCTTTATCTAAGTAAAAAACTAAATTTCCAAAGTTTCAGAACTTCCTGAGCTGTAGCTTGCTCCATAACATGGTGTAGTGTATATTTCCCTAGTGTCTTTCGTGGTCTTCTTTGCCTCCTTCCCCTCCCCCACTCCAACATCGAGTTCTCCATCTACCACAGGCTATCTTGGGATTTGGAGAAGAACCAGGTATTTTCCTTGGTATTTAAGAAAGTTGCTATTTTGAAATTCCCTTAGAGAGCTGTGGGCATTTTTATTTCAGTGTCTCCACGCATCTCTTTCTCTCTCTGAAGGAGAAACTGCTTACATAATAATACCCAGGAGCAGACCCTTAGGGAATTGCTAAGCTATTTGATGCAGGTTCTGCAAGAAGAGAAACACAAGAGCTCCCTTGTCCTGTGTGGCTTCCCACGGGGGTCTCAACTGGAGCTATTTACACAATAGCAGATTCTCAGAAGAATAAATATATACAAATCTCTCTTTTCCAATCGGGAGGAACCAGTAGGAAATAGCACCTGGGAAGAGGGGAGCCAACTAATAGCTCAGGCCCACAGAGCTTCTTGAAGGAACAGCTCCAGAGCCAGACCCCAACTGTCGGCAGAGCCTGCCAGGGAGACAGATGCTGCAGTTGGAAGACACTTTTCTTCAGTTAGATATTTTGTTCTTGTAGATGGCCAACCATGACTCATAGGGGAAACCAGAGAGAGAATGTGAGAGTGCAGAGAAAAGAGGAGGAAATTCCTCTTTTTATTAAGCCCTCTTTAGGATTTAGCCATAGTTGTAAATGTCAAGCTGGGGAACTTGCCATGGACCAGGGGAGTTGTGAAGACTCCTGGTACAGGGCTGTAAGCTTGTGCCAGGTGATAATAGCATCACAGCTAAGCTGCTGGCAAAATGATTGACACAATTTCCCCAAGGATATCTGTGTGAAATAGGAGTGCAGGAATTGTCCAACCATCCAAACCCGGGAAGCATGCTTCTAAGAATGGAAGCATCCTTAGCATTCTCCCTGATGATGGCGTGTCCTCTGCTTTCTTTCTGTGTTTCTCTGTTTATGTGTAACACTTACATGTCAAAAATGACTTCTTGTCCCTCTGTTCACTTGCCTGTCTCATCTCCACATGTGCATACATGTGCACAAGTATGTGTGGGGATGTGTGTGTGTGTGTATGTGTCACCTATATTGCATATCACTAGGAGCCAGAGTTGGTGCACCCTGAAATATTAGCTTCCATGTGCATTTATCATTTATTTCCACATCTGTCTCTGCAGCTACATTCAGTTGATTAGATAAAACTAGAATATCTGCTATTGGAGAGATAGTGAAATACGGTTTTTGTAACTCATACCTATTCCTAGACTTTGGCTTTCCTTAAACTCTTAAGGAAGGGGCTAATAGTGTAGACTGTTCCTCAGCTTCCTCTGCTTTTCTTAAAAACAAGAACCCCATTTTCTTGCGGCACCATTTTCCTGATTCCTGCTGTTGCAGGAGAAGGGGCTGAGAACTTCAGACCATCCTAGAGCTGAGTTATTTCATAAACCTCCTTTGTAGGTCAGGCCTGGAATAAGATATGACTGGGTGCCTGCTGGCAGTTCCTATGCTAAACTCTTGTCATGACATTTTTCTGATACATTTCCAGAAGTGGTCCTTTTAGATCTGCATGTCTCCATGAGTTGGGATGGCAACTAGCCAAAAGGTGTGTGTTTATGTGGAAAGCAGGCTCTTATTCCTGCCCCAGCCCCTCCTTGCCCCCAACATTTACCCTGAGTGATTTGGAGGGTACTCCAGGTATTGAAACCACAACTTTGGAGCCAATTTAGAGAGAGTAATTCTCAACTGACTTGTGGATGAGCTGGCTCGCCTTTTTGAGCCACCGTATTTGTCTGGCCAGCATGGAACAATTGGAGATGAGACTCTCCACTCCAAGGTCTGCGTGTCTTTCACTGTGTCTCATATCAGGTCAAGTGCTAAGAGACTATCTGTCAGTTTGTAGTAATGCCTTGAGGAGCTTTGAATCTTGAAACCCATGTTCCTATTGATTCTGCAGCAAAGGTGCTTGCATTTCTTCTGAGACTTATCAAAATAATTATATATATATATGCATGTATATCATTGAACTGTTTCAGACACTTGTGAAAAAGACAGATGATCAGATGATTCTCCTTCACCTGTCAGTGGTTCATTTCCTTTGTCTTGCACAGGTACAGTATGTGCTAGATAAACCTATGTTGAATGAACTCAGTATGATGTTCTTTTCCTTTGAGAACATGGAAATCTGTGTGTGTGTGTGTGTGTGTGTGTGTGTGTAAATTATTTCAACCATTTTCTTTCTTTTTATTTTTACTGTTTTTTTCATACGTTATATCCTGACCAAAGTTTCCCATTTATCCACTCCTTCCAGTCCCTCCCCCACCCCTCTCTCCCCCAGATCAACTCTTCCTTTGTTTCCCTTACCCCTAACAAACAAACAAACAAGCAGGCCTTCCATGGATATCCACAAGAACAGCAAGCTACACAGCCATAAGGTGTATGCAGAGGACCTAGCTCCAACCCATACAGGGTCTGTGTTTGTCTCTTCAGTCTCTGTGAGCCCCTATGAGCAGTACTTAACTTGTAAATCAATTTTCTTGATTTCTTGATATGTACTAGAATTTTATAATTGCACCCACTATTTCAGAAATAAGGAAATCACTTCCCTCTGAAATAAAGAAGATGTGCTCCAAAGAATAGGCTTTGGATTGGGTTTTGAACATTCCATTTTTTTTCCTACTTTGTAGTTTAAAAGAGAATCCTATCTTAGAAGTTAGGAGCACAGCTAATGCAGTTGGTTTACTGTTAGAGTTGACAACACATTTTATGTTTTAGTTCATCATAAAAGGCCACCGTGTGGGCCAGTGCTGACTTGTTGCCTACTTTTATATGATTATCAGTCAAGAACTTTTTTTGAAAATAATCAAAAAAATATTTCATGACACTTGACAATTGTGTTCAACTAGACAGTCTTTACCCACAAATAAAGTATGATTAGATTGCATCCATGCTTATCCAATTGCTATTTTACTGGGACATCAGGGATGTCTATGAGTTAAGACAATAAACTATTGTTGGGGCCTTAACAGTAAAACTTCATTATCATTCACCAAAAGTATGGTTTGTGGTGCTTAGAAGTCACTGTGACAAACCCTGTATACCACTGTCTGTGCTCATGTACACTGTTACTGTTGTGTTTGGCCTGCCTTTGGATTTTAAAGGTGAGGTTGGAATGAGCATGCTAAACAAAGGAACATTATGTGCTTGGATGAAATGATACTGTTCCTGAAGCCGAGTTTATCATACAATGAATATGACCCTCTTAGCTGTGAGGGAGACATATTCCAAGAAAATGACTTTGGTTGTGATATGAGCTTTCCTTGATATGTAGATGCAAGTTGAGCTAGCTGCCTCCACCCGTCTGAATTTTTACATAGAGCAGTTACTTGTGAATTACTTGTCATTCAATCTGAATTGCCAAGGTATTCATTCATAGTCTTTCTTCATGTGTCACTGGTGCCAGTCTCCAGTTCCCATATTTAGGGTGCTTCTTTCCCAAGAGAAATCAACTTCACTTATAGTTGTTCCAGAACAAGCATGAGATACTAGATCCTCATATGCCCCTGGTTAGAAAAACAATGAAAGTGTGTCCTGCAGTTTCATTTAGGACTAAGAAGCAGAGGTAAACCAAAACCCTTCAGAATGAGTGCCTAACAGGTAACAACAAGAAACAAACATTGTATTGAACAAACATTCTCAGAATTTTGTAAGCATCCCACTATACTTCTTAGCAGGGGGTCTGTACTGCCTTTCTATTATGTCAGCAGACACATGAGACAATCCACTCAAAAGCACCAGAAGTTTGTTTGTGCTTATCACATTCATTTTTTGATTAGTCAGCCGATTGTCTCTAGACCTGTGCTAGCACATCATAGTCAGAAGTATAATCTTGAGAAAGCTCTTGGCTCATAGCTAGAATCAAAAGCTAAGAGGAGGAGCTAAGGTTACTCTG
>LOEQ01012950.1:0-10460 GCA_001685075.1 Bramus lutescens
GGCTTTGTGGGTGCCTAGTCTGTTTTGATGCTCACCTTCCTAGACCTGGATGGAAGGGGGAGGACCTTGAACTTCCCACAGGGCAGGGATCCCTGACTGCTCTTTAGACTGGAGAGGAAGGGGGAGGGGAACTGGGAGGAGGGGTATGGAAATGATAAGAGGGGAGGAGGTGGAAATTTTTTATAAAAAAAAATAAAAAATAAAATAGTGTATATTCAAAATGGGGACTAGTTTTACAAGTTTTAGCAGCTAAACTCTCAGTGGGCAACTGAAACTACTCTAGGATAAAACAGAAATGTTTCTTGTGATTCAAACTCATAAAAGCAAGTTTCCCTGAGATACACAGCAACCAGACTTTGAAGGAGGGGTCTCTAGGTACAAGTCACCCATCTTTTCTGTGGTCCGCACCAATTTAAGGAACCCTTTAAACTGAAATACAATTATTTTGACAAAGTGCCATGGTAGGGCCATAAGTGAGTGCTTCTTGAGTTTGTTGAGTTACCTTATTATTTAAAATTATCATAAATACCAAGGTGAAGTTCTAGGATAACAGACAACACAAAGAAGACAATTGCAACAAAAATGCAAAAAAAAATGCAGTCCTGAGGGGAGCAGAGAGGGAGAAGCAGGACTCTAAGGAAGCTTCTCAGTATTTGTAACTCCTGAAAGCAGAAAATATCATTCACACACTTTCATGAGTATGAAAGTTTGAACAGCACCTAAGATGATGCTTGTGGCTGATTATATGGAAAAAAGGGAGGGATTTCTCATGACTTACTTAGCTTGCCATTTGGGATGTTCTGGCAGCTTCCACTGATCCATTTCCAGCTGTTGGATTCCTGGGAGCCTTCTTAATATGTCATTTTCATTAGTCAAACACAATCTCCTATGTCTGCTAATGTCAAACCAACTATCCGACCACAGGCTGTCCTGACTCAACAGCAACTGTATTCCCCTAAACCATTAGTGAAGTCACCTTTTCTTTTTTCAGGTCCAGGGATGGAAAACCAAATCTGAATTGGTTTTCCAAAAGGAAGGTATTTTATTTTGTTGTAAATCAGGACAAAGAGGTCAATTTTGCCTTGTTTTTAGAACCAGAGGAAAAAGTGTGTGTGTGAAGGCGGAGGTTGGCGGGTGCTCTTCTCCAATTCCAACAGGGAAAAAAGCACCTCAATCATGAATCCTAGTTGAATGAACATTGTTGCTCATTCTTTGACTCACTCATTTGCTTTGTTGAATTCTAATTTTGATGTAAATTCTCTTGGGGCACTTGGAGTACTTGCATTCAGTAAGCTTCTTAGACATCTATTCTAGAGTGATTGCATTTCAGAAGAACATGAGAGCTGGGCCAGAATAGGATGAATAAATGGATTTTCAAAGAGGGGAGAGCTCTCACAACTATTGATTGGCCTTCATGGTACTGGAAGGTAATGTACATACTCCCGATGGAGAAAAGTCATCATCAGTGTCACCTAACTATGAACTCCACAACCAACAATAGTGATTAACCTCTAAAATAAACTGATGCAATTGTGTCACAAATGGTGCTGAGTAATAAACCACTTTTTGATTAGAGTGAAGGCTCACTCCGTGAGATAAAAGCTATACCTGCTAAAGTGTTGAAAAAAGTCATGGGACATAGGAAAAAGCCTACTACTATTATTCTGCTAAATATATGTAGCAATAAAATAGTTCTTATGATATATTGCTATGCCCATAGCTCTGGACACAATAGAATTAATGCATATATGAGTTTATAGAGACCATGACAACATGTGCAAGACACGTGAAAGTTCCAGAAAGACAGTTGGCACAAAGACCCATCCCAAGTCAAGAAGTTGTTTCCAGTTGATCCCTGCTGAGAGAAAGAAATCCAGTTTTTTCTCCTTTGGAGTGTCAATGAATATGTCAGCCACACTCCATGACAGACTCCATGCTCAGACCAAAACAAAATGGATTCCATGGGGGGGTTTTTTGATACCTTTTTTATTTAGTGTGGTTTGAGTATTTCTTGTCTTTTTGCTGTTATTTGTTTGTTTTGATTTTTGTTCAGTTTCTCACTGAAAGGGAGAAAAAACAGGAAACTGGATGGGTAGGGAGGTTGGGAAGATCTGGGAGGAGTTGGAAAGGGGAAGAATACAATCAAAATATATTGTATGAAAAATAGCAATAAAAGGAAGAAATTAATAATTTTTGAAATGGGAAGCTCAGCATAGAAAATGGAACAGCTTCTGTGAGCTGGGAAAACATTTCAATCTGAATACCTATGTTTTCTTTTTATTCTACCCTCAGTGATTTTCCACTAATATAGCTTGTATCCCACAGAGTGCATACTCTGCTTCCCATAACGAAGGTCTGCGTTGAAGTCAAGCATAAGTAGAAGTACAGATCTGGAAATCAGGAAAGAAAAACTATACAGGATACGCAAAACAGACATCAGAAGTCCATACACAGTTTAATAACTCAGATCTTCTCAGATCTCCAAACATAGCCTACTGCTAAGACACAGAAACCTAATGCCTAAAGCATGATGCGCATAAATAGCATATTTTGTAACTCACAATCAAAGAAGAGAACACAGCCAGTACTATTGGTGAATGCAAGTGTGGACATTCCTTGGGCATAGACTTTGACACTGAAAAAGAAAGGGAGGTCTCCATGAGAGCACAAACATATGGTAGACTAATGAACAGATAACTTCAGAGCAATCAGGTAAAGAGGGCATATCATTGTGGGGCTAGAAGTCTTCCCCTCTCATCACAAGATATGAACACTACTCAGTTACTTCATTGCAGAAGGAAAATATGAAGTACTTTTTTTTCGTCTGAGTGTAGGATTAGCAGTTGTTCGGAAAGCACCTCCTCCTACATGGCAAATGACTAAACCCAAGGGATGCCCTCTCTGTAGGGCAACACAAAGTCAGACCACTCAGGTAGGTGTGTGTTGATATTTAAAGATGTGAGACTTCACGTCATCAAAAGAGCCAAACAGCCAAGCCTTTCAGTTTCTAGAAGACACGTCGGTAGACAGGTCTAAGTGAAGGGTATGTTCCCTTGGCCACCAGCCCAGGCCCCTATGTGCTTCTAGTAGAGGTGGGTACATGTGGGAGGACATGGCTGATTGTGGCAAACCTCAGTTCCCATCGTGTCTGGCTCTGGCAACCAGCAAAGGTTAAAATAATTTTCATAAAGTCTGAATGAGTAGCTCAAAGTCTCAGAGTTATTCCTAGGTCAGTGGTGTTTAAAGCAAAAATCTGGCATTGATACATTTTTTAGAAGCATTTGCCATAATGGTTCATGTGAAGAATTTACTCATCTATGAAAAATCGGCATAGCACTATCATGAATGTTTATAGTAAGCATGATGACAATCACAATGTTCCAAGGACTATAATGAGTACTCATCTCTTATTCGCCAAACAACTGTCCTGTTTTATAGATGAGCAGATTGAGATTTTAGAAAATTAAATCATCTTTTAACCATAATTTAGAAAGTAATGGTAGGGACTGAATTCAAATTCAGTTTCTTTCCCACCTTCATTTTTTTTCATGTAGTATGATAGGATGATGTGAAATTAATGACAACAGAGTAGCTAGTGAATATTTTTTCTTGAAAATATTTAAGAGCTGTAAAAATGATGAGAGGCAGCTAAGCTAGTCACAGCAAAAAATATTTCTGATTTCTTAGCATAACAATTTAGTGATGGTTTTGAAATGAACAGGACTTGTCATTTGGACTAAAAAGAATAGAGTAATCAAGGCATAAAGAATCAAGAATGATGTGTTCAGGGGAGTTCTGAGTGGTACAGCAAGCTTGGATGTAGATCAGGCATTAAAATGTTAGAAAGGAGGGGTTTGAAGAGAGATCACTCCAACAGCACTGTGAATCCTTGGTTGGCAGGAGTACATATGGGAATCTGAGATGCTGGATAGGGTCTGAGTAGATATGTAAGCTCTGTGTCTTCTGGCAAGTGTGGGAACATTGCCTTTTTGGATGCTCATGACCAACATTCTTTTTGTTGATTTGCACCTTGAAGGTTCAAAAAATCCTGTGGGTTCTTGCAAAACTATTCAGGCATGGTAACTGAAAAAAAAAAGAACAAAAATAAATTTACAAAAAATAACCCTGAATTGTGTGTGTGTGTTTGTGTGTGTGTGTGTGTGTGCTCACAGCTGATTAAAACCACATTTGACAATGTGGAATGAAGAAAATATCCCAGTCCTTGAGAGCAATGTGTCAAAAGGAACATGACTGATAAAGTGCCTTTATCTGCACTACGATACACTGAGCTGATTCAAAGTATTGCCTGCTGGAGTTTGTCCTGACTCTGGGAATATAAAGAGAAGATTATTGTGAGCCATAGAAAGCAACTACCCAATTCCTCTCCAACTTTGAAGAACTCTTTAGAACATCATACCTTCTTCCTTCTTCCCCAAATCCGCTGAAGGGGGAAAATATTTAGACCCTTGTTTTTCTCTCGAAAATGGAAAGGGATACACTGGGTAACTCCAAGGAGAAAGGAAGGCAGACATGATTGGCTGAGGTGGAAAGAAAGATTAGATGAACTATATAATTTGTAACTGGAAAAAGACTTAAGTATAACAGTAAGAAAGACGGACAATCTGGAGAACTCTAGGGAAACATCCAGGAAGGAAACGGAAAGAGTAGGAGACAGAATTCAAGAGCAATGGAAGAGGAAATCTAGCAGATACTTTCTCCCTTCAGAGGAGTAGCTGTGTCTACACTGGCTTCCTATTTTATCAAATAGCACTGTTAGTTATTACTAAGCCTTTAGGTAAGAGAAATTGATACCACGAAGAGCTGAACAATTAATCTCCACTTCACAAATATTCAATAACGTGGGTAAACTGAAAATTTAGATCTTTTAGACTCCCAAATATATTTGGGGGAAAAAAGTATTCTTAAATGTATCAAATACACGGACTAACTTATTTTTAGAACCAACTAATAAAATGTAAACCATATAATGGGATATGTCTGATTTTAATATTTTAAAACTATTCTGACTGGGGTAGCAGGATCTTAGTTCTTATTCTGTAGCTCAAATGAAGAAAATAGTTATATTATTGTGAAATATATGAATCTTCCTCCTCTTTGAAGATTCTGACAAAAATAGTAAAAATAAGTCTAAGAATGGGTGTTGTCTTGAGAGAAAAATTTAATAATGTATTTGGTATAAATTTGCTATCTTGTTCATTTGCAAGCTATTTAATTTTTACAATGTTATATTTAGTTCTTTCTTGGATATTGTGTTTATAGGATGATCGTAGTGTTTCTTATCTCACAAATTAGTCCTTAGAGGTATACAGAAAAGGCTCAAAAAAATAAGACAGAGGGGGTAATTAGAGAAGAAGAAAGGGGAGTAGGGGAAAGAATGGATCAGTAAGGGAGGAGGAGGAGAGAAAAGACAGGGAAGGAAATGCTTAACATAGGTCTGGTTATAAAACAAGGACTTAACAAAAGCCTGATGATTTCAACTGTTGATTGGATTAAATAATTATATATTATTATTAATTTCTATCATCACTATTTGAATAGCTATTGTGATAGCTTCAAGAGTTGCCTCCAGTATAGAAAGCCTCTTGATTACTCCTAATGAAAATTGGATACTGAAGTCTTTCTTTGACTCTTCCCATTTTTCAGACACACATACACAGAGAGAGAGACAGAAAGACAAACAGACACACAGACACACACAGAGGCACAGATGCACACAGACACACAAAGACATACAGGCACACACACAGACTCACACAGACATACACAGAGACAGACACATAAACACAAACACTTTTAACAGTCAAAATGATAGAACAAATTTGCCAAAAAATCCATAATTTTATGCCAGAGGAAACCATGTGACTTTATTCTTCTTTGCTATGGTGGATGTGTACTGTCAAAGAAAAAAGTTATCTTCTGTTTGTGGCAAATTATACAAGATTCACTCTTGAGTGTGGTGGGAAATTTCAGGCCCAATCCTTGTTTGCATATTCTGGCAATATTTTTATAATCTGTTTCAGGTTGTGTTCCTTACCCATGAATATTTATTTAACATCTATTTTGTGCTAGGAATGGGTCTAGTCAGAAGGAATGTAACTTTGAGCAAGTATATATCTATACTTCACTTCACAAAGCTTAAAGTCAAAAGTAAAAGGAGGGAAGATGAAGATGAACCAAACACACAAAGAAAATTGTGATTGGAAAAGTAGTTGAATGGGAAGGGAAAGAAGAAAATGTCTCTCACTGAAAAGTAATTCTCTATTCTGTTCTCTTATGGTAGTGGTGTGTGTGTGTATGGTGTGTGTGTGTGTGTGTGTGTGTCAGAGAGAGAGAGAGGGAGAGAGAGAGAGAGAGAGAGGTCCTATAATAAAAGAATGATAAAGTAAGTAAAGAAGAGTCATATAGCTTTTGAAAAATCAGAGATTTGACTTTTGACTAGGTACCCAGTCTCAGTGTGGCAGCTTGTGGCCCATCTCAGTCTCTCAGAACCGTAGTTCTCTATGTTCCCTTAAGCATATGATACATAAATATCATGTCTGTCTTAGCTTTTATGTATCTCATTCTGTGGCGTCACTGATCACTGATGTACTTGTGGATTTCACTCCACATGCTTCATTCTCAAGAGTGTTTCTTTGACTGGATACGTCTGTTAGACACTGGGACGGGGCCAGAATGTGCACTTTAGGAACTTATTCCACTTCTAATGAATTTTGTTTTCATGCATACGATTGCTTTTTCCACAACACATCCTTATGAAGGTGAATATCTTCCCTGGGCCATGATATCCACAAATGTGTTTAGTGAGAACATTGACTAAGACTATTAACATTTGCCTGGTACAGAATAAGCTTTTAGGTAATGGACTTTCTTTATATTACATTATTTTATATCAATAGTGTAGCATAATGTTGCATAATTAAATCCCTGTAAATCAAAATGAAGATTTAGCCATGACTTACGTTGCTGATGACAGCTAACTCATCTCTTGGTGTTTCCAACTTCTCTATCTTGTCACTTTCTTGGAGACAGTTGCTATCTGAACTTCTACCATTTTGACAATGTTATTCTGGTTCTGCTTGTTGATTATTCATACTCTATTCTGTGCAGATCCTGAGATCCCTGGAATCAGAAACTACTCCATTTGTTCCAATACTCAGTGTTTGCCCCAGCGAATGTGTGAAATTAGTCTCAGTTATCCAAACACACCCACAATTGCAAACAATTGTATACCTCATTTGCCTATCATTTTGTAGCTTCAGACACCTCTATATGAGGATAAAAAAACTGTCACCCACTGGGGAAAATGAAGCATTCATATCACAGCACACAGAAATTTCTTTAAATCATGGATCCCATTCACAAATGTCCCTGTGGATCAGACAAATTACTCAACAGAATACAGTATGCTGGCAGGAGATTGTGCATTCACATGCAAAGAAGGACTGGTGCCCATCAATTACTTTTCAGGAAAACAATAAGAAATCTGGACTTTTATATGATTGTCACAATTTTCCAATGTTGGCATCTGATTGAAATTCTTTAAGAGCAAGTTATAGTCAAAAGCAAACATAGCCACAGGTCAAACTCAGCAAGTGGACTAGCAGTTTTTAAGCTATGACATCAATTTTAGAGTCTTCAAAAATAGTTGCACTGCTCTTCCCAGAGGGTAGAATTTCAAATTCTG
Source organism: Bramus lutescens (assembly GCA_001685075.1). Classification (NCBI taxonomy): domain Eukaryota; kingdom Metazoa; phylum Chordata; class Mammalia; order Rodentia; family Cricetidae; genus Bramus; species Bramus lutescens. Next base: position 7,706 of record LOEQ01012950.1, read on the forward strand.
GTAGCTGCTCAACCTCATAGGCATCACTTGGATGTAGCCCAATGATTAACAAAGCAGAATATAGGAGACATTTTATTGCTCTGACTTGTCCAAATGAGCCAGATGTTGGATTGTCCTCCTGTTTTTCTTAAATTGTATTAATCTATGAAATCAATATTTTGGAAACCCATGTCCTAAACCAAAGGTTTAGTACAGTGTTCCTCATTTTATGGAATAGAAGGCAAAGAGCCAATACATAAAACAGATATGCCAAAATTTCAAGTTCAAAGGCACTGACCAACGAGGACAGTTCTTGGCTTAGTTCAGACTATTCTGCTCTTGGCTCTCTGGTTCTTCCTTAGCTCTTGTCACTTAGGATGACTGGAACATACTCTTTCAGTCCCTTAGCCAGGACTCTGTGGACAGGCTGCTGAATGCTCAGTATCACTGGAAACCTGCATCTTCTACCAAGCTTTCCTGACACCACTGGAAGGCTATCAGCCCTTCTATTAAAAGTCCAGACTTGTGGTGAAATTTCCCTTGATTTATCTTTTTCAACAGAAAGATCATTGGGATGGGTAGAGATCCATGCTATCACAGCTTTGCATCAATCTCAAGAAGCTGAGCCCTGCATCTTGCCTGAAAAAAAAAATTCTTAAAACAACCATTAAAAGTATCTTCCTTTTTATCGATTTTATTGAGCTGTACATTTTTCTCTGGTCCTCTCCCTTCCTTTCCTCTCTACTTCTACCCTCTCCCATGATCCCTATGCTCCCAATTTACTCAGGAGATCTTGTCTTTTTCTTATTTTCAAGTAGATTATATTTATATATATCTATTTTAGGGCCCTCATTGCTGTCTAGGTTCTCTGGGATTGTGAATTGTAGGCTTGTTTTCTTTGCTTTATGTTTAAAAGCCACTTATAAGTGAATGCAAGACCCAGCAATACCACTTTTGGGTATATACCCAAAGATGCTCAATCATACCACAAGGATATGGGCTTAACTATGTTCGTAGCAGCATTATTTGTCATAAACAGAATCTGGAAACAACCTAAATGCCCTTGACTGAAGAATGGATAAGGAAAATGATACATTTACATAATGGATACTACACAGAAAATAAAAGATATCTTGAAATTTGCAGGCAAATGGATGGAGCTAGAAAACATCATATTGAGAGAGGTAACCCAGACTCAGAAAGCATCTTCCTTTTCATGCCCTGACATAGCAGGAGCACAGAGCAGATGATTAGTCAATGTGTTTTGCTGTTGTTGTATGGTTTGAACATGAAATTCTCCCACAGGTTTGATGCTTGATGATTTTTATCCTCAGTGGATGGTGTTGTTGGAGGAGGTTATGGGCTAAAGTAAAAGAAGTCTGTCACTAGGGGTTCTGACTATTGATGGAATGGTACAGTTTTGTTTCTCACACAGTCACTCTTGCTTTCCTGACTGTTACCATGATGTAAAGCACAGCTCATTCACCCTCCAGACAGCAACTCCTACCATCCTGCCTTACTCACCATAATGGAGTGTGTGCCTTTCTAGCCTACAGTTTTTCTATCAGTTTCTATTATTCTATCACAATAATAAGCAAAAGTAGAACACATGTGTAATATCTTAGTGTGATGGCACTAAACATGGTCTTTCTAGTGAATAGATAGGAAAAAGGCCTATCAGTCTAAACACAGATTCCTGGTTCTGAGTGATGAGCAGGGATTTCCAGAGCCTCAGAAGTCAACTCCAAACACTTCTGTTGTGTGGTCCCAGTGGGGCTTTTTGGACAGGTGGAATATTTTAAGGATTGTCTGAGACTGAGCTTGGACATACCAAGATCATGCTTGACCCATGCTACCTCCGAAAGAAAATGTTACCTATATCACCAGTTCACTCCTAGAGATTTATCATTGGCTTCTGTCTTAGTTTGCTAGGTCTAGCATTAAAATATGCCACAAACTGGGTGGCTGGAACAACTGCCATTTATTTTTCCTCAAGCTAGAAGTCAGAAGGCCACAAGCCGAAAGGCTGGAAGTCCAAGATCACTGAAAGCTTCTCTCGTTGGAGAACTCTGTTCTTTGTGATAATCTCTTCATGTTCTCACATTGGCAGCCTTAGTCTATGTGTTGTCCAGACCGTAATCTTATATGATAAACCAGCCGTGTATTTTGAGAGTTGCAACTGTGTGACCTCATTCTGCTTTAAACATCCTTTTAAAGAGAAAGAAAGCAAGCTGGAGCTGTGAACACAGATTTTATCTGGAAGTTGAGGCAGTAGGATTGCAAGTCCAGTGGCTGCCTAGGCTCCAGAGCAAGGGCAATTAGGGTGATTGAATAAGATCCTGTTTAAAAATAAAATGTGGAAAGAAGACTGGGCATAGTTGAGTGTCAGCATGCTCATCTAACAAATATGAAAAACCCATGAACCACAAGAGAAAGAAAGGAAAGAAAGAAGGAAGACAAGGGAGAGAGGGAGGGAACAAAAAAGGAAAGAAGAGAAATGTGAATATAGACACATTCAGATAAACTGGGGGTCAAAGAATACAACTTCAGCACACAGATTTGAAGGTAGGGGCAAGTCTCCATAGATGACAGTTCCTCAAGCACAAGATCTGTTTTGATCTCTTCAAGATGTTTTCTACATTTGAGGTCTTTTCATGTTTAATAAAATCATTAGTGGTGTACATAACTTTTATTCAAATTAACAGTAACTGGACTGAGCTCCCAAGGTCCAAATGAGGAGCAGAAGGAGGGAGAACATGAGCAAGGAAGTTAGGAC
>LOEQ01012951.1:6479-23566 GCA_001685075.1 Bramus lutescens
CAGAGTAACCTTAGCTCCTCCTCTTAGCTTTTGATTCTAGCTATGAGCCAAGAGCTTTCTCAAGATTATACTTCTGACTATGATGTGCTAGCACAGGTCTAGAGACAATCGGCTGACTAATCAAAAAATGAATGTGATAAGCACAAACAAACTTCTGGTGCTTTTGAGTGGATTGTCTCATGTGTCTGCTGACATAATAGAAAGGCAGTACAGACCCCCTGCTAAGAAGTATAGTGGGATGCTTACAAAATTCTGAGAATGTTTGTTCAATACAATGTTTGTTTCTTGTTGTTACCTGTTAGGCACTCATTCTGAAGGGTTTTGGTTTACCTCTGCTTCTTAGTCCTAAATGAAACTGCAGGACACACTTTCATTGTTTTTCTAACCAGGGGCATATGAGGATCTAGTATCTCATGCTTGTTCTGGAACAACTATAAGTGAAGTTGATTTCTCTTGGGAAAGAAGCACCCTAAATATGGGAACTGGAGACTGGCACCAGTGACACATGAAGAAAGACTATGAATGAATACCTTGGCAATTCAGATTGAATGACAAGTAATTCACAAGTAACTGCTCTATGTAAAAATTCAGACGGGTGGAGGCAGCTAGCTCAACTTGCATCTACATATCAAGGAAAGCTCATATCACAACCAAAGTCATTTTCTTGGAATATGTCTCCCTCACAGCTAAGAGGGTCATATTCATTGTATGATAAACTCGGCTTCAGGAACAGTATCATTTCATCCAAGCACATAATGTTCCTTTGTTTAGCATGCTCATTCCAACCTCACCTTTAAAATCCAAAGGCAGGCCAAACACAACAGTAACAGTGTACATGAGCACAGACAGTGGTATACAGGGTTTGTCACAGTGACTTCTAAGCACCACAAACCATACTTTTGGTGAATGATAATGAAGTTTTACTGTTAAGGCCCCAACAATAGTTTATTGTCTTAACTCATAGACATCCCTGATGTCCCAGTAAAATAGCAATTGGATAAGCATGGATGCAATCTAATCATACTTTATTTGTGGGTAAAGACTGTCTAGTTGAACACAATTGTCAAGTGTCATGAAATATTTTTTTGATTATTTTCAAAAAAAGTTCTTGACTGATAATCATATAAAAGTAGGCAACAAGTCAGCACTGGCCCACACGGTGGCCTTTTATGATGAACTAAAACATAAAATGTGTTGTCAACTCTAACAGTAAACCAACTGCATTAGCTGTGCTCCTAACTTCTAAGATAGGATTCTCTTTTAAACTACAAAGTAGGAAAAAAAATGGAATGTTCAAAACCCAATCCAAAGCCTATTCTTTGGAGCACATCTTCTTTATTTCAGAGGGAAGTGATTTCCTTATTTCTGAAATAGTGGGTGCAATTATAAAATTCTAGTACATATCAAGAAATCAAGAAAATTGATTTACAAGTTAAGTACTGCTCATAGGGGCTCACAGAGACTGAAGAGACAAACACAGACCCTGTATGGGTTGGAGCTAGGTCCTCTGCATACACCTTATGGCTGTGTAGCTTGCTGTTCTTGTGGATATCCATGGAAGGCCTGCTTGTTTGTTTGTTTGTTAGGGGTAAGGGAAACAAAGGAAGAGTTGATCTGGGGGAGAGAGGGGTGGGGGAGGGACTGGAAGGAGTGGATAAATGGGAAACTTTGGTCAGGATATAACGTATGAAAAAAACAGTAAAAATAAAAAGAAAGAAAATGGTTGAAATAATTTACACACACACACACACACACACACACACACAGATTTCCATGTTCTCAAAGGAAAAGAACATCATACTGAGTTCATTCAACATAGGTTTATCTAGCACATACTGTACCTGTGCAAGACAAAGGAAATGAACCACTGACAGGTGAAGGAGAATCATCTGATCATCTGTCTTTTTCACAAGTGTCTGAAACAGTTCAATGATATACATGCATATATATATATAATTATTTTGATAAGTCTCAGAAGAAATGCAAGCACCTTTGCTGCAGAATCAATAGGAACATGGGTTTCAAGATTCAAAGCTCCTCAAGGCATTACTACAAACTGACAGATAGTCTCTTAGCACTTGACCTGATATGAGACACAGTGAAAGACACGCAGACCTTGGAGTGGAGAGTCTCATCTCCAATTGTTCCATGCTGGCCAGACAAATACGGTGGCTCAAAAAGGCGAGCCAGCTCATCCACAAGTCAGTTGAGAATTACTCTCTCTAAATTGGCTCCAAAGTTGTGGTTTCAATACCTGGAGTACCCTCCAAATCACTCAGGGTAAATGTTGGGGGCAAGGAGGGGCTGGGGCAGGAATAAGAGCCTGCTTTCCACATAAACACACACCTTTTGGCTAGTTGCCATCCCAACTCATGGAGACATGCAGATCTAAAAGGACCACTTCTGGAAATGTATCAGAAAAATGTCATGACAAGAGTTTAGCATAGGAACTGCCAGCAGGCACCCAGTCATATCTTATTCCAGGCCTGACCTACAAAGGAGGTTTATGAAATAACTCAGCTCTAGGATGGTCTGAAGTTCTCAGCCCCTTCTCCTGCAACAGCAGGAATCAGGAAAATGGTGCCGCAAGAAAATGGGGTTCTTGTTTTTAAGAAAAGCAGAGGAAGCTGAGGAACAGTCTACACTATTAGCCCCTTCCTTAAGAGTTTAAGGAAAGCCAAAGTCTAGGAATAGGTATGAGTTACAAAAACCGTATTTCACTATCTCTCCAATAGCAGATATTCTAGTTTTATCTAATCAACTGAATGTAGCTGCAGAGACAGATGTGGAAATAAATGATAAATGCACATGGAAGCTAATATTTCAGGGTGCACCAACTCTGGCTCCTAGTGATATACAATATAGGTGACACATACACACACACACATCCCCACACATACTTGTGCACATGTATGCACATGTGGAGAGGAGACAGGCAAGTGAACAGAGGGACAAGAAGTCATTTTTGACATGTAAGTGTTACACATAAACAGAGAAACACAGAAAGAAAGCAGAGGACACGCCATCATCAGGGAGAATGCTAAGGATGCTTCCATTCTTAGAAGCATGCTTCCCGGGTTTGGATGGTTGGACAATTCCTGCACTCCTATTTCACACAGATATCCTTGGGGAAATTGTGTCAATCATTTTGCCAGCAGCTTAGCTGTGATGCTATTATCACCTGGCACAAGCTTACAGCCCTGTACCAGGAGTCTTCACAACTCCCCTGGTCCATGGCAAGTTCCCCAGCTTGACATTTACAACTATGGCTAAATCCTAAAGAGGGCTTAATAAAAAGAGGAATTTCCTCCTCTTTTCTCTGCACTCTCACATTCTCTCTCTGGTTTCCCCTATGAGTCATGGTTGGCCATCTACAAGAACAAAATATCTAACTGAAGAAAAGTGTCTTCCAACTGCAGCATCTGTCTCCCTGGCAGGCTCTGCCGACAGTTGGGGTCTGGCTCTGGAGCTGTTCCTTCAAGAAGCTCTGTGGGCCTGAGCTATTAGTTGGCTCCCCTCTTCCCAGGTGCTATTTCCTACTGGTTCCTCCCGATTGGAAAAGAGAGATTTGTATATATTTATTCTTCTGAGAATCTGCTATTGTGTAAATAGCTCCAGTTGAGACCCCCGTGGGAAGCCACACAGGACAAGGGAGCTCTTGTGTTTCTCTTCTTGCAGAACCTGCATCAAATAGCTTAGCAATTCCCTAAGGGTCTGCTCCTGGGTATTATTATGTAAGCAGTTTCTCCTTCAGAGAGAGAAAGAGATGCGTGGAGACACTGAAATAAAAATGCCCACAGCTCTCTAAGGGAATTTCAAAATAGCAACTTTCTTAAATACCAAGGAAAATACCTGGTTCTTCTCCAAATCCCAAGATAGCCTGTGGTAGATGGAGAACTCGATGTTGGAGTGGGGGAGGGGAAGGAGGCAAAGAAGACCACGAAAGACACTAGGGAAATATACACTACACCATGTTATGGAGCAAGCTACAGCTCAGGAAGTTCTGAAACTTTGGAAATTTAGTTTTTTACTTAGATAAAGCCATCTGAATTTTGTCTGGAAAGTGTCTCAGGTGGGGGCATGGTTGCAGAGCCATGGTATTCTAGGCATGCCACATCTGTCTTGTTCTAATTTGGAGCCCAAAATACTTCTGTCAGGCTTTCCCTCTCCTTCAAAATTTCTTCTCAAAAAAAAAGTTTTTTTTTTTTTTCATTTTCAAACAATGACTCAAGACTTAAATCCCTGGTGGCTCTGGATTCTTAAAAAAAAAAAAAATTAGAGACTAAGTCTTCTGCTTCTGCCACAGAAAGCATGGTACAGCCAGGGAGGCCAGCTCTCTGTAGCTTAAGGTGCTTTTGATTTCCTCGGAATCATATGGCCCACCTTCTGACTGGGAGATAAAAAGTGTTTGGGGTTAATTATCAATAACCTTCTCATGGAAAGTAAGAGTCACTGAAACTTAAGACTCAAGCATTTAAGAGAATCCAGTAGCTCCTTGCATTTTACATTCTCTAAGAATAAACACAGAGAAGAAGATGAAACCTTCAAAGATCTCACTTATGTAAGTCAGACAACAACAAAAACTGCACGGTGGAAGGATTAATCTCAAACAGAATTGGGAAAAGAGGATTTTGCATGAAACTGCTCCTCTGGCTAGATCGTTTTGTGTACAAAACGAAGTTGAATTTGGACCCATTGCACATTCTTTCTTAGGTTTTCCTTGTGAATTGAAGTTGTTAAAGTAACACTGTAATTATCTTTTATCTACAGCATGATTTATTTATACTATGAAATTTCCTTTCACGTTTTTAAAGTTATAATAATTCAGGGTTTTTCTTAATAGCAAAAAAATTAGAAAATGGAACAAATATCCATTTTACCTTTTCTTCTCAAGAATTCTCTGATGATGCTCTGATATATGTGTGTGTGTTCACACACATGTGTGTGTATGTGTGTGTGTATCACATTTTGTTTTAAAGATTTAAAGTTTTTTTCAGTTTTAAAGGTCATATTTATAATGGATCCAATGATGAATATGAATGAGTTGGAGGCTATGCCTAAAGCTGGTGCCTTTTCAAGTAAAAAAAGACTTACTAATAGTTCCATTTGTTTTCCATTAAAAATCCCCTCATTGTATTCACAGCAATCCACATGGCAGTATCTGAGCCTGCCTGGACAAAGCGTTTGCTTTGTGTGTATCAGATGCAAAATTTACTTAAATTCCAGATAATTACAAGTGCATCTGCTAGGCTTTGTCACTGGTCTATACGAACATTTCCACAGTGTATACAAAGAGCAATTACCCAACAACTAAAGAAAAAGAAACAGTGATTTCTGCAAATTATAGCCAGCTCCTTTATCAAGGAATAAGTTTGTGCTAAAAGAATACAACCCCAAAACACTTAAAAAAAAGAAACAAAAAAGAAAAATCTTTCACTCACATCATATACATTATCTACAAAGAACAAAAAGGGAGCCTTTCAACTGTTAAATTACAAGGTATGAAACAAGGAAAACTGCAATTTCAAATAAAATCATCTCATGAATCATTAAAGTTCTCCCTGGGAAGGGGTGGGGGGCACAGACGATCCCAACAATACAAACACTCTCTTTAAACCATTCTGATCCACTGGTAAATGGGCTCAGTCTCTGTTCCTGACAAACTGTGGGAAAATAGCCACTTACCCTATTTCTCATCAATTCTGAGTTCTCTAATCTGAAAGATAAATTCACTGAATCAAGAACATCAAAACAGAGAAGATTTGAAAATAAAATTTGAAAGTATTGGCTTTATCCATTACGTACTCCATTCGAGGTCAGCCAATGGAACTCCAATTGGGCCATTTGATCAACAGCTCTTTCTCTCTTTCCTTCCCACACCCCTGTTCCCCCTTTGCTTTCTTTTAACTTCATGCACAATCCCATTTCTACTGTCACACTCTACACAGCCAGCCTTCTTTCAAAGCCCAATCCAATTTCCCGACTTTTACACCTCATGCCAGCTAAACAACATCAACGCACTCCTGTGCAAGGGCCTAATAGAATAGATCTGTTCTTTTTCTTTTCCTTTTTTTAAAAGAAACTTTCAAAGCTATTCACAGCAGTCCAAACAGTAGAATAGGAATAGTTTCGAAAAGAGAAAGAGCTATTTAACGCTAACAAATTTTTGTGACCTCTGACTTATATGGAATCCATCAGTTTAGTGGTCACTTATTTCCTCTTCTGCCTTCATTTAAATATATTCATTATCATTCTGTAAAATGTATTATGTTACTTGCCAAAGCTATTCGTCAGTAAAAAGTCATCTCCATATTCCCCAAACTGGAAAATCATCATTATCATTAATATTTCATAGAACTGCATTAAATGAGACAATATTCAATATTTAACTATCTAATCCTACAGTAATTTATATTAGAAAATACCAACCATGTGAGAATTCAGCCAGTCAGATTATTTTATTGGATGAACCTTTGTCGTTATTAATAACACTTCAGTGTCTCATATTTTTTCAGCACAGAGTATAACATCCAAGGACTGAAAGTGATTTTGTTTCTAATTAATTCTCAAAATCCTTGGGAGACAGTGATGGAAGGATAAATATATTAATTCAGAATTGAAGAATTAAAAGCTGAGCCTTCAGATGCAAAAGTTTTATCTGTGATACAGATTACTTGTGTGGGTCCTGTATCTCTCTGGGTTTACTAAAAATTTAGTAAGAGGCAGGCTGCTTTAAATCTCAGACAATCTGAACATACGAGTAAAAGGAAATGGAGTTGTATCCCTTTCGAGTGCTATAATTACTCTTACTTCAAGTTGACAAGTTGATGTATAGTTTTTATGGCATTTCATGAAGAAATCATGCTGTTGATTGGTTTACCAGACATTATTAGGCCATCCAGCTGATTACTCTGTCCTCTGCACAAATTCCTTCTACCTTCTGTCTAGCTCTCTGTGAACTTTAAATATTCACAACTGGACAAAGATTGGTCCATTGTAGGTAATTTATACATAACATTGGCATAAGAAGAGTTCAAGTGGGTAGCATTTTAATAGGATTCCTGGTGATGAGAAAATGAAGTGTTGTACGTTGCATACTTTAGTTCGGTGTGTGTTGATGAATATAGAAAGCAGTGTGCTTAATACTTTTAGAATCCGGAATAGCCTCTGATTTGTTTCAGGAGAAAAAGTAAAAGATCTTCGTGTTGCTATTTACTTCTCAAGGGCATACTCTGAGGTAGCTGTTACAGCATCTAAGATTGTATATAGCTCAATATAAATAATCATAAAAGATATTGAAGGATTTTTGTTTACATGTTTCATTGACTGCCCTCTTTCAGTTCGAGAAACTCTGCTTATCTCCTATAGACTATCTATCTGCTCTTGTCTACAGCATCAAACACCAAAGCGTCAGCCTCAGTAACTTAGAGTTTTAGTAAGAGGGCTGTGGGCACTAGAGAAAGACAGGCCAACCAACATCCATCAGATGGGATCAGATGGGATACATTAGCCTAGAATTTGAATAGGAAACCAGGAAGCCGCAGAGTGAGGTTCCATTTGCACATGATTGGTGCAAACGGATATATTCCCAATGATAATGATAGCAGTGGAAGTGCAGTCACCAGAGCAAAAGGCATGCAGGACCCCAGCTGAGCACCTGAGCACAGCAGCAGAAGCAGAGGGCTTGGCTTCCCATCTTTCTCAAAATTCCCTAAACTGAGATTACTCTCTTTACCTCACAAGGAGATCAGGACCTGATCCCGAACACAAAACAATTCAAATTGTTTCAATTAATTATATAATAAAGCAGGGAATGAAAGTTGTGCTGTAATACTGTGAGCTGAAAAAAAAAATAATTGCTTATCAGAAAGACTTTGCATCCAGAAGGACCCCAGCAGTTTCTGCCAAGTTATCTCACAAAGCCTTAGAGATTCTTATAACCAACCAAGAAGAAGGGAGCCAAATACCAAAGTTTAAAGGAAGAACACATCACCAATGGCTCGACATTTTTTTTTTCATCCATTGCTTCTCCAAATCAAATAGACAAGGAACAAATGATAGAAAAGAAATTTGGATGGGTTGGCTACTATTTGCTGGAAATGAGATACGAACATCTTGAAAGTCACAGACAAAATGAGCATTAATCAAAGAGCTGAGAGGGATATCAAAAGTCAGAGCAGACTGCCCAAAGTCCAGGAAGCTATTACCTGGGGCCACGGAAAGGGTCAGGGCCTCGATGCACTCCTTCCCTTACCAGCTGCTTTCCGAGCTATTCACCTCATGCCTTTCAAGAACATCACCCTTCCCGCAAATGACGGACAAGAGGGAAAATTACGAGCATGAATGTGTGCAAAGTAAACCCCAGAACTTGCATATTAACCCTGTGATTTCATGTTACCCGATGAAAGAAATGTTTAGAGATAAGTTTTTAACCTTGTCTCTATGTGATGTGAAGAATAAGTTAGCATTTTTCCTCCTGTTTCTAGATTCTGGAATTTTTGGGAATTCTCTTCTGGATCTCTGTTTTATTTTGGGGGGGAAATTATAAGTTTATCTATCACTTATAAACAATGTAAATGGGTAGTTTGGGATATGAAGTGTCTTAGCCACTCACTCACTGATTCAAGTCACAGAGGCAACAGGCACAGACCCTGAACAGCTCCAGCACTGGGATTTCTTCTTAGTCTTAATTCTAAAACCCAGAAGTCAAGAAGGACCTGACTTCTGCAGCCAGAGATACACAGTTTAATACTCATCTTCTGGCTTTACCCTTTAGGGAAGCATGCCTGTTACTTTACTGCTAAATGTTTTAAAATAAAGAAATCAAAGGGAAGAAAGCTGACACTTTAGATTCCTGACCTCACCTAAAGCTATGGTTTTCATAGAATACAGACATTTGAAGTGGCCAGGAATGCTTCTATGTTTGCTGTATACATACACCAAAATAAATAGGTAAATAAATAAGACATAAAAGGAAAGGAACACAGTGAAACAGACCTCTGAACGTCCCTAATTAAAATCTTATTTTAAACACATACATCCACATGAGGTATTTTTTTTTACCTATAAACTATAAGCTTCTAGCACACAAACCAGCAATCCTCGTACACACAATGCCTTAAACTGTGTATGATTCTGTGTACACCCCATAGGGGCTTCATAAACACTTATGAATTGACTGACAAGAGCAAAGCCAAGAAATGACAACCTTCAGGGTAGCCGTAACACAATTTTAACTTGAAAATTGCCCAGAAATAGACTTCACAATCTATGGGAACATACACAAATCACATAAAAAAAGAAGTGGTGCCCCTCATACACTTAGACTGGCCTTAGGGAATAGCTTAGTGAAAAATCGCTGCTGTGGGAAAGAGAGTTCAGCCTCTGTATCTATTTGCTTGTATTTGGCTTCGGCAGCGAATCCAGCTACAAGCAACGTTTATTCTGCAATAAAAGGTATTATAATATCATGTTTAACATTAAGATTAGAAGAAATACAAAGTTGTGCTCAATATTTAACATGTTTCTCACTGAGTCTCCCAGCATCACCCACCCTTCTTTTCAATTCTCAAGATTCATGTTGCCATTTCAATTTCCCTGCAGATGAAAAGTAAGGAAAAATCGTAACCTCTAATGTTGAAATAGCTCTTCAACAGAAACTTTCCCAAATAAATGGAAATTATTAACAAATCACAATTTTAACCAGCACGTTCACAAAGTGATGCATTCATAGTGCACACTGCTCCTGAAAACCCACCTCATTCTCTGAGTCCTGGGAGAAAGCTTTCGAATGTCTAAGGCTCCACAGTGCTGCTTTCTTCCCTGAAGTTTATATCTACTGCCTACCTTGGAAGGTCAGAATGGGCCAGGCATAACAATTTACTAGTCCTTTCGGGTGAAGTGTGATATAAATAACACTTCTCCCATCAATTTGCTGTTGCCAAATCTCTGTGAAACAGTGACCAGTCGAGCCACTGCCTACTTTAAAGAGCAATTTCCACCTTAGCAGATTTCCAAAACTATGATGAGAAGTGGGGGCGGCAGACGAAGAGAGAAACCACATTCAAGATTTAACCCATTAAACCGATAGTGTGAAAGAAGAGAAACAACCAGGATTAGTTGCAGAGGGAAGTTTCAGTGAAAATACACGAGAGGAATAATAAAATCCTGCCTACGTATATCTAGCTGTGCCATCAAAGGCCAAATGTAGCAACCTCTTTGAAGTGTAGCAATTCTTAGCCCTGGCTTATTTGAGCTAGTCACAAGCTCCGTAAAACTCTGCACATACCAGCTTATTCCCCATCTTCTGGTACCACCTTACTTTTCCTGGCTCTCCTATTCTGGAACTGAGGATCAAATGCAGAGTGCTTGCTAGACAAGTGTTCTACAAGTGAGCTCACCTTGTTCTTCTTACCTATTCAGCCCTGTGTATTTACTAATACATTTTCCCCTTTGTCCTCCAACTCCCAATCCCTCCTGAGGATGAGCTCAGACATCTGCTTGGTCAGAAAATTGAGTCTGTTTTCCAATCTAACTTTGAACATCTAATTTACTATGTGTTTCTGAGAGTATAAAAGATGTGAGACTTCTTAAGAATATTGATTGTATAGGAGAGTCATAGTTTCCAGGTTTCCTTTCCTATGTCAACACAGACACACCTTGATGGTAAAAATGACATCTTTCAGATTTTGAAGTCTCACCATAACTGCAAGGGGAAAGGACAAGTTGATTACGTCTCCTTCTTGACTGCCTCAAGGAGCTGTGAAGATGGGTGATTGATCGTTTCTCCACACTCGCCCACAGCCTTTTCTGTAGCCACATGTAAATTTGCCAGTGGGTAATTAAGCAGCAGACACAGCCAATGAATATAATAAATAAATATGATTTTCCCCCTCTTAGTAATTGGTTTCATTTGATCGAGTCTGGTCGCATGTAGGGATATATAAACAGGATTAGAAAAGAGAAAAACTAGATGTTGGGTCACACAAACTGTAAAGCCCTAACGACTGTGGAATGTCTCTGTGATATCTATGTTATTCCTAGGGTTAAAATAGAGAGAAGCAGGTTACCCTTTCTCAAGACGTTTCTGAGAAGTTAATAAAACTGGAGGCAAGACCATTACTGTAAGGAAAGGTTAACCAACTCGAGAACTTATTTTTCTTTCTTTAGTACTCTCTTCACACTGTCCTTTGCTTGTGCTGAGTGTTCCAGACCTTGACTGAGGTCTTCAATTCAACATCAGACAGGACTGCATGAACAGAAACAACACAGAAGTACTAGAACACAAAGGTTGCACAGATATTTGTGCACAATTACTGCCTGACCACATACTAAAATGAAATGAAATGAAATTACTTTTCCAATACACCACACACACACAGAGTAAAACACATTATCTTGCATTGTAAAGAAAGCACCTACTTCTATTATTTTTTGATTTCTTACATAACATTTTGACATCAGATTTCTCTTGCCACCAGAGGAACAGTACCTGGCTTATCTCTGGGATCACAATATTGATTACTGAAGGAATAAACTAAAGTAAAGACTAAAATGTACTTCAGTATATTTTTCATTTTTCTGTATTTTTCTAAGTAATCTCTACTAAAATATATAGTATATATTAAAATGCCCTAATACTCTTGATGCTTTAAAAATATTCATAGTTAATATTTAAAAATGAGTTTTAAGAGTCTGTAGTGATAATTATGGTTTTAGATGTACAAATACAGATTATGTTAGGCAGAGATATAAAGAGCTTCTACAATACCGTTTCATTCTTAAAAATAATTTAAAAACCTAACAACTATTTTCAGCAATTAGAATAAAATTTTGATATAGCTTTAAAAATTGTATGGATACAGTGTACTTACGTTATTTTTTGAAATGGTTATTTTACACAATGGGATTTTCTTAACCTCTGCCCAAATAATGTCTATTTCACATATATATTTCCTACATATACTCTTCTTCCTCTCCTTTAAGCGGGAGAGATATCAAGCATGGATATCAGTTAAGCCCTAAGCAATAATAACAAAACAGCATTTAAATATAAGCTTCTACCAAATGAACAATATCCCTTGTAAAGATTTAGATTTTGGATAACACCTTAAGTACAGACTTCATTGCCTTCATATGACTAATATTCTCTGACTTTAGCTTTACCTTCTAGGCGGTAAAGATTGAGTAACCTAAAGAATTTAGCAAATTTATGACTTATTCTTTTGACCTATATTCCAAAATATATTATTTGACACTGTGCAAAACTCCATTTTCTATAAACTTACAGTAAGCACAAAGGACATTTCCAATGAAGATGTATAATACAGAATGTCTAATCTTATAAAAATAAAAAAAACAAGCCTAAACTTATAGAGCACTAAATAGCGTCCTCATGAAAGCAACAAAATGTACGCTCTGAAAGCTCAGTTGTAAACTTTTGCACATCTGCCTTGTGTCTTACTGCAGTGAAAAGAACAAGCAAACAGAGAAACTTCACATTTGTGTCTCAAAATATGTGACAAAGCTACCTCAGAGAAGACAGAGTAGCAGGAGGCACAGTCCCCAAATCAGGAGATCTGCAGGCATAATCAATCCCCTTTCCAACTGCAGGTCAATCCTGAAAACTGGGTGCCTCAAAGCAACCAGCTCTCTTTCCAAACACACAGCACTGCATTTCTTCAAGACAGGCTTGGGTGCTTAGCTCCTCTCATGAATGCACACTCTAGCAGGGGCTACAAACTTTAAGGAATATGAGGGATGCTGTCAGCGGGTACATTCAAGTCACACTGCGCAGGAGAGGAAGGGTGGAGCTCTTTACTGAGAAAAATAGATTTTACTTTAACATACTACTGGCATTGTTTTGCTTGGTTTCCTCTTTATTAAACTTAGAAACTAAAACACCTGTCCTGTTTTCACTAATAGCACAGCCAACTAGCACATAACTAACTCCCCTCATCCCAAGAACTCCTTTTGCCTATGAACATTGCCATTCTATACTGAGGGCAGATGGACCAATGAAAGAGTTTCTGAGTTTCTGGGAAAAAAAAACTAAAGAAACTCCATTTGTGGACTAGTTCTCAAGAGTTCTTCAGGCTTTGCTATGCAGTAACTGATTTTTGGAAGCTGTACTATTTCACGTTCAGAATCACATTGTAGTACATACAATATACTAGATTGTGCAGGGACACATATACTTTAAAAAAAGAGATAGATGCTTCTACAGTTTATGAAGCCTTTTGAAAAAATTAGCAGCACAACTCTCAGTCCATCTAAAATAATTACATTAAGAAGTGTTTTGTTTTTCTTACATAGGAAAAGAGACCAAGATAGTAAAAATAACTGTATGGTGCTGGTCGTACATATAACTGAACAATGTGACTATTTCTTACATAAATCAAACTAAAACCCAGATAGACGAAGACTTTAGCAAAGCTGCTATTTACTCTCAGCCGAAGAAATTATAAAATTATTGATAAGTTAAAAAAAATAAAAGCAGTATTTCCTACTTACAAAATTTATCTCATTTAACCAAATTACACCACCTATCTTTTCACTAAAAATACCTTTTAAAACTGCAAGTATTTAGGTGCTATTTGCTAGCTAGAAGTCTGCCCCACCTCTTTTGAGTGTGGGATGGAGAGTGTGAACTCATCAGGGCTATCAAGAGTCAGCAGCAGATCAAAGAACAAAACTGTTGCTCTCATGGAAAAATGCTTTGTCCACAGACATGTGTGAGGTATGCAGTTTGATAGTAAGTTTCCCCTCTCCAAATCTCGCTATGAATTTAACTTTCAGCCCTCAGATGGGGAGAGATTAAAAAAAAAGCCCTTGGAAATGACCTTGATCATGTTTCAGCAGAAATCACTTCTCAAAATCAGTCTGCACAAAAGGGAATTCTTTGGAGGAGCTAGGCGAAGCAGATCCTCCTGAAAAGCACACACGTAGCTCAGAGTTCCTGTCACTTACTCAAAGAAAGGGAATGACAATTAATTCTAAGAAACTTCCAGTAGGTATAGCATAAGCAACACTTTGGACATGCAGAGAAACCTCCATTCCTGTAAAGATGAAAGCAGGAACCCTAACAATAGAATCAGACATGATTATCAAGGTCTGTGAGTCCCCAGTCTCACACACCTGTCTTTCTACACAGCACTCTGGCCAAAAAGAAGTGACTTTCTCCAGGAAGTGCAAGGCTTTCTGCATATACTGAAATGCCACAGGAATGCCAATTGAAAGTGAGCTCTCTAATTTACCAACAAGCCCATCAAGATGACACCACTATTTTAATACATTAATCTGAAATCAACATCAGGCACATCAGTTAAAGGCTCTTAGTGAAGATTTAATAATAAACTTAATGATAATAAGAAACCCATCAACCATGCCAACAAGCCGCAGACATGCTACCATGGAGAACCACACTAGAGTAATGCAAATCCAGTCAATTGAATGTAGTACAGCTTGCCATTGAGTTGAAAACATGGATGTGTTGAATATTTTAACACAAAATACCAGAGCTTTTTGGAAGTTGCCAGGAAACTAGAAGTGCACAGAGGGGTGGGGTGGAGAAAAAAAAAACGAAACAAAACAAAACAGAAAAAAAAACAACCTCAGCAGGAAAGAAATGTGTTCCTTAAATAAAGAGTCCTTCCTACTCTTCCTCTGTAGTGAAGATGCTGAAAGGGAAATTAATTGCGATGTTTGTATATAAAGGTGTGCTTTGAATATGTACCAATGACATGTTTTACCCCATGGCCCATCAAGAGTCCTCAACGTGGTCAGCTCTTAGTGCCCATGCGTGTGGATGTTGTGGACTACCTCTGTAGTTCTCAGCATGGGGTGCTCTGCCCTGGGTTTGGCCATTGAAGGAAAATACTAAGATGTTTTGGATGCCTTGGGTTCAGGAGACTGGGGGTTACTATGTGAATGCATTTTTGTTTCTTTATGATTCATACAAGCACATCCTTCAGTCAAAAACTGTTCTAAATGAATGGAAGTGGAGTGTTTTTCTCCTCCAATTTAATCAAAATGGTAAACTCAAGGGTCCATGAAAATATTTCACAATGGCAATATTGCCATCTCAAGAGAGTCCTGAATAAACAGCGCTCTCTTTCCAAATAAGATGCCTCGTTTTTTATTAGTAGGATACAAAGGCAGAAATAAGGTTTAGATCTCAGGAATTTTAAGGATGACTTTTGTCAACCCTAGGGGAATGAGAGCAGGGGAATCTGCAGGATGATTTAAGGTAGATTTGCTCTAACCTAAAGCAGAGCCTGACTAGTTGAGCTGATTTACAGCTGTTTTTGTTCTTTAGTCCTGAATATACTAGGCTGCCCTTGTAGTTCTTCCAACACCAGCTAAGTTTATACTAAAGCAAAGTTTAACAGTATTCCTGCAAACCATGCTCCCCACACCTAGGCAGGCTGCTCCTCTTGGCATGAGGACCAGACAGCGAAGGCAGTCTTCTTTAGAGAATAATATTCTCCCCGTTGGACAACACATGTGCCTCCTTGGAGCCTGGCTAGCGTGGGTCTCCTCATCTGAGTTTAGATCCCTGTGCATTTGGAGGCACAGCCTTCCTCTCTACCTCTCAGCTTCCACACACCACCAGCTCATTTCTACATGGCTTAGCAGAAAATTTCCAACTCTAAACCCATTTCCTTCTCAACCGCTGATTTGCCTTTACTTATTGACCCTTCAGTTTTTCTACTGAACTGGAACTGAAAACTTAAGGAGGAACAAAAAAGACAAATGAAATATAATAACTACCCAGAACCCTCTAAAGAACTCAAATTATTTGATGGCATTAAAGAACCATTATATGGATATTAAAAATAATGTTTAAAATGGATCCTGGCAGCAAGGGTGATGGAGTGAATTCTGTTTTTAAGAAAGAGGAAGGGTCCAATTTGCATGCATTATGCTGACTATTTTAAACAATTTCATTCCATGTGTATAGCAGAAACTACTCTCCCTCTCCCCAATTGACAAGATGCCACTTCAAGTAAGAGCTGAGAGAGGGCTGGTCTGAGGTTCGCAAGCTCTGTATGTCTCACAGTTTTGAATAAAACAATACCAGCAACCTCCCTGCTTCTTCAAAACCCTAAATTTATTATTAAGTAAATTTAGCCATAGCTCAGTCAGTGGAGAGAAGGATGCACTGAGCTACTTATCTGTTTATTATCTTTGCAAGCCACATGAAAAGCCGTGTCTATTATTGCTTCCTACAAATCTGCAGCAATGTATGCAAAACAGCATTTTTAAAAGAAATTCTCTTTCGGAATGCAAAGGATTCTTCCTGCAATTCTGAGTATTTTAGCCAGCGTGTACCGTACAGTAGGTCTGGAATCACTGGCATTGGTCATGCTGTTAAAACTGAGTCAAAACGCATTGTAATCCTGGAGAGCGATAACCTTAAACATCAATGCAATGTTAAAATGAATCCTAAAAGAATCCCTATAATTGCGATGAGCATTAGCGAGAAAGCGGCAAGTCCTTCTGCAGGGAAATAACAGCCGGCTCTACCAATCTTTCCCCTCCCCGCCCCCCCCAACTCATGCAACTAATGATGACCTCCCGAAGTGCCGAATTTAAATGTTCCAGCATTCATCTGAGGATGAAGGGAGAAAAAAAAATACACAGAAAACCAAGAAACAAGTTGCAAACTGCACAAACGCAAGGCGAGGGAGAGAAAACTGCAGCGATTCAGGAGCGATTGCAGAATGATGAGCAACAGAAGGGAAACGGGGGAGAAAGAAAAAAAAAGAGGGGGAAAAAGCCTTAAGCATTAAAGAGTAAGAAGTGAAAAACATTTACCAGCAGCTCGGTCAGTGGCTTCGCTCCCTGACACCATCTACATAGAGAGAGAACTTAGCCTAGAGTCTTCGGTCCCAGCTCGCTTTGGAGCAAAATTCCTTCACTTCGAGGGGGCAACACACACCCTCCAGAAAGAGAGAGAGGGAAAGAAGGGGGAAAAAATAATCCCAAAGACCTAGCCAGGCTTTCTCCCTCCTCCCTCTTACCCGCCCCCCAGACTCCCCAAACGGTGCTCGTCGCTTCTGCACAGTTCAGGCTTTGCTGCGGAG
>LOEQ01012952.1:0-23564 GCA_001685075.1 Bramus lutescens
TGAAAGATTACTCTTTTTAAGAAAGAGGCTCGATTGGATTGTATCATATACATTAGAATGCTTGTTTTTGACATTTTATTACATTTACATATTTACATTTACACACACACACATATATATATATATTATATTGCATATGTGTTCATGGAATGATACACAGGTAGAGTTCAGATAATGATTTTCAAGAGTTGGTACTCACCTTCCATGATGTGGGATCAAGAAGTCAGTCCAGGCCTTCAAACTTGGTATAAGTGGTTTTACCCTCTGAACCATCTCATTGGCTCTGTTGCAATATTTATCAACATAAAATTGTGAAGTGAAGTAACAATAAAGCTGTTAAACCTTTTTAAAAGTTATGGAAATAGTGTAAACTTAAAAGCCATTTAGATATATATTATCCAAAAACTATAAAGAAACATGGCTAAAGGAAAAACATTGAACACAAATCCCAAATAATGAAATTTTCAACACTTAATAGAGTAATTTTGTTATATAGCATTATTTTCTACATGGAAATATTTTAGTGGGTTATAAATGAAATTCCTCAAAATAAGCCTCAAAATAATTCTGAAATACTCTAATGATCCATATATTCATAAGTATTCATACTGTTTTATGTTTGTTGCTGAAAAACTATATGCATACATTTGTGTATATTAGAATAATACAGACTTTTCTATTAAATATATATAATAAATCATTTTCTAACTTACTGAGTTTATGTGATATGTCTTCACAGTATTACTTGAAAATATTAAATATTCTAAGTAAGAGCAGTACCGTCTTTTGTTCTTTTGCTTGTTCCTCCGTGTCCTATATTAGACTGAAATTTGAATAACATTCACTACTGCCTCATAAGCAGTTGTCTTTTGCTTTGACTCAGATTTCTTCATTCTTCCTTTCCCATATGTCAGGGCAAATGTCAAAGGAATAATCATTAACCCTAGATATAAAGACCATCTTACTAATTCTTTGTTTTTTAAATGGAAATTGTCCTGTCCCTATAATCATATGAAGATAGAAAGTAACAATAGCTTTAAAACTCATACATAAATTTATAATGCTCACTTCTACATAATATTCTAATGTTTCTGATCTTCGAATCGCACTGAATTTAAGAATGGGCAAATGTTTTCATTCCAACCAGGTGAATGTCAATTAATTGCTTAAGAGAGCTATTTCTTTAGATTATCAGTGAAATGTATATTAGTATAGAGAGTTATAAGCAATTTTATCAGGGGCATTTTGAACTTGACAATACTACTTTTGTAATAGCAACAATTGCCATTATTTGAGCAGGCAACTGCCACTAAGTCATTTTTACTGTCTACTTTCACCTTAAAGGATTAACAATTTTGTTTACTTTTGTTTACTTGCTTGCTTTTTAAAATGAGAAGTCAAAGATGAATCAGATTGAAATAGACAAAAAACAGAATATAAATTTTAAAACTTATTTTCTCATTCCTCTATACTTTCTGAAATCAGCATTACAGCAACATGTTTGAGGTGTTGAAAACTATTAAAAGTTGATTTATTGCTTTCTTATTTAACAAATGTATTAAATGCACTCATGTTCACCTAAACCTCTCAAATTTTCATCTTATCACATCCTAAGTTTCGTATGATGATGTTACTAATAAGTAGTTTGATCTTTGCAGTTTTGGCACCAACAATTAATAATGATTTACAAAAGACATAAGCAAAATGAAATAGAACTTAATAATTCTTGCATCTTCTCTTTTGTTGTCATAATGGTAGAACAATTGACATTTCTTTCTGTGTTTGTAGGTCTGCAGAAGTAAGAGCAAAGAGGTCAGCCATGGACTGTTTTAGGTTGATGGCTACCCACTACACGAACCAGTCTTGCACTGGTCCAGTAGTTAGATCAAAGGGTGAAAAGAGGTCACAGATTTGAAACTGACTCCCCTTGCTTTTCCAAGATTGGACAAGTAAATATGTAACTGACCTTTCCATGATATAATTTTTCTATCTATTGAACTGGGATAATAACTTTCCAAGTAACAGGCTGACATGATTAATGAGGTACTGTTTGAAAACTCTGCACTCCTTCACTGTAAATATAAATGATTATTAAGTGGAAGCCTTGCCATCTACTGAAAAATGCGATATCCAATCTTGATGCATTATTTTCCTTGTTATTATTAGTTATAATGATGCCAATAATGCACGTGATATGGAAACAACTATTCTGCTTATGTTTCTTCTGACTTGAATAATAAACCTGATCATTCTGATCCCTGTCTGAGCTATTATTTAGTTTGGCTACAGGTACAGTAATATTTATTAATACCTTAAGATTTTTAAAATATTCCATTGGCTGAGACTTTATTCACCTTGCTAAGAAAACAGTATTTATAATTTTTTATTGGTAGTAGTCCTACAAAAGGAATGTATAAGAAATAGGACTCACAAATCCCCATTTGACTCATCAGCTATTGCTGTTGTTCATTTTCTTAAAAACCGAAAGTCTTTCGAACTCCCCCAAATGTTCCTATCACCAAAATGGGAGTTTTCAGAAAATATAGGAGATAGCTTGTGGTTTAAAACTTACGAATTTCAGGAAGATGTGTTACTTCCGTAGTGTGTGTTTAAGTAATGCCAGCAAGGTTTCAGTTGACTTGACCTCTAACCCCTTCCCTTACCTGGACATGTAAGAATTTACTGTAGTGTCCACATAATGTATAAGGAGCAAGAAGTGATGTGCTGAGAACTGTTTCCTAAAGAAAATCCGGATCATGGCGCCAATATGACAGTGCATGTGAACACAAACTAGGATAGTCATTGTGAGAAAGGAATTTGACACTGTAGGGCATTCCTTAATTAAGCAGTCCTTTGGTGATGGAGACACTGATATCTGGAACGTGGCTATCTATGTTATCTATCTACCCCATACTCATCTCTATAAATAATATACACGTATGTCACATTTCTTACTTGTTGTGGATATTTATATTTATTGACTATAATTCAAATTCTTTTATAGAAATATGCCTTACCTCACTCTTAATTTTGTCCCCATAAATCTGATGTAGTGTGAAGTAAACAACATTTTTAGCTTTTCCGAAGGACTACTTAACAATGAATGTTGTTAAATAGAGGACCAAATATGAAGAACCAGTAGTCAGGATCATTAACAAATACAAACTAAGCAGCGACAAAGAAAGTAACTTTATGGGCTGAGAAAGAAGCAGAGTGCTTAGCCTAGCATGCATAAAGCTCTGGATTCAATCATCCCCAACAATAGGCAGGTTTAGTGAAGTGCACAGAGGTGGACGTAGGGAATCAGGAGTTCAAAGTTATCTGTAGCTATTTATGAATTTGAGGTCAGTCGGAGAACATGTGTTACTGGTTAGGAAATAAGAAACAAAGGAAGAATGGAATAAAGAAATAAAGGAGAGGTGGATGGAGGGAGGCAGGAAGGGAGGGAGAGAGAGGGATAATAAGAAAAATCATGTATATTAACTTCAGTAGATTTTTTAAGTGCCTGAGTGCCTTGCTGTAATGTGAACAGACTAAAACACCCCAATATGGGGGATTCCTCATGATCTTTTAATCTGATGTTCTGTGACTAGTGTCATAACCATGGAATGTGATGAGAGATCCATTGTTAGATGGGCATGAACTCCTGAACCCTCACTTTGAAGGTCATATTGATCCTTTATCCAAGATTTCCAGGAATTACCATCAGAGACAATGCACAAAAGTAGCCAACAGTCTGGTGATTTATCATTTCTCAACACAGTCTCCTTGATAAGTTCTGGCAGATTCCTTCACAAAAGTCTTGCCAAGAAACAGACAGTTAAATAATGTGAAATTTGGGGAGGATAGTAGAATTCTTCCTCATGTGGCTCTGATGTTGGTTCTTGTGGGTTTTAGGTCAGTAAATTGTCTCAGACTTGAGAAAAGATTGTCCAAATATATTTCTCCTTAAGAAGTTTCAGTTAGCTTTCAGTTAACTTATTCTAGCACTTCTCTGCTTATACAAAATACTTAGCAGGTTGCCTACGTACTTCTTTCCTAGGGATTCTATGACTCTCTAGCTGGCCTCCCATTTGACAGGATTTCTGAGTCCTTTGTTTTCCTATCATTACATTACTTTTGCCACGTGTACGGTGATGAAATGATGGGTCCAGGACAGTGCCTCCCATGATGCCTTTGATCTTATTTGTATGTACAGGTAACAGTTAGATGACAGCTGTTTCTTTTCTTTTTCTTTAACTGAAATAACCCATATTTAATTCTCCATACAATTTTATACCCCAATACAAAAGGGGAAAGCAGGTAACAAAATATTTCTTTAACATGATACAAAGGACAACTTGAACAGTTAATTGTTTCAATATTTTGAGACATCAAGTCATTAACATTCTGTTGTTTAGGCAGTGAAATGAACCTAGACCAAGTATCTTAAAGGCAGTCACTCCCCAGGTTAAACCTCCAATTACAAGAGAAGGAGCCGAAGTATGCTTGCATATCCTGACTATTTGTCAGGATGGATGAAGAGGATCTACCTATATGGGCCATCTTAAAATAAAAAGAACCAAGTAACCACATCCTATGTCCAATGTGTAGCCTTGGTTGTTGTCAACAATTTTGAGCAACCTCAAACTCTCTGACCTTCAGACCGGGTAGAAGTAGGCTCACATTTTTTGGGCCTCCACAATTCTTTCCTTTTTATTAATTTTAATATAGTCTGTGCTTCTATAATAGGACAGAAAATCATGTCTGCCTTAGGTGAACACTTTCCTACTTTCCAGACTTACCCATCTTCAGTACATGCATTCCAATCATGCATGCCCATGTCTTAGGCAATGGCAGGGGGAGGGGGGAGGGAGAGAATCAAACCTGACTCTGTTAGCCTCTATAAGCAAAAGGTTAAGGGAGAAAGTACGTCTGGGCTCTGTGTCTCTGAGCCAAGTTTCTGTCAAGAGAGTTTTCCAAAAATGATGTAGTCATGTGAAAGCAGATAATCTTTTGCAATATACATGCTCTTATGGCTAGAGTAACTCCTAATTAAAGGAGTAGAAGATCCTGAGGGTTGGGAATGTCAAACTCATTGGAAATGTCAAACTTATCTTAGACAAATTCTAATCTTTTTCTAATCAATAGCATCTTATGGTAAACTAAAACAGTAACAAACCTTAGCAGGTCAATACCATAATTCTAGTGTTATGATAGCTGTTTCTATTGCAAATTCTAAACTACAGAGAATAGTTCCTCTAGCATTATTTTCCTCAGCCTGATATCCCCGGCCTCGTTCTTTCCTGTCAATCATGAGACATTAATTTTGCTAAAATCCAAATTTATTTCATTTTAGTGATTTCTAAAAGATAAAAACATACTTAGATCCCAAATTTGAAACTTGAAAGGCAGGGGAATATAAAATTTACACGTTTGAAAGTCAAAATTCCTTGAACGTCCCTATTCACAATTGTAGTGTCATTTTCAAATAACAATATGGTAAGAATCACTTAAAATCAACAAGACATTATAATTCACTTAATCTTGAACTTAACGTTTTCTTCAAAAATATGTGTATGATCAACCACTGGAACCTAGGATGTTTAGAATAAAAAGAAAATATCTATTTGTATTCTAACTGAATTTTCCTCTGAAACTTTATTGAAACATATTGATTATATGAGCACATATTCCCATATGTGACTTATACTAAACAAGTAAGGGGTTAATATTAACATTTGTATATCTGATATAATTATCTAAAAATATAAACAAGTACGATTGTATAGATTAACTTAAGGGTTTTATATATTTCCTGTTGTATCTTTAACAACTGAATGTTTTAGAGCTATTTTCAAATGTTCAAAGACAAATTATTAAGCAAAATTAAAATTTTAGTACAGAAAAAAATTCCTTCAGAAAATTAGATATTTTCTTCTAACATCTCATACCACAGATGGATAAATAGAGGTGTGGGTTATAAACAGAATAAACCTGATATAATAATCTATAGGCTTAAAGAAACTAAATGGTTTCTTTAAAATGTCTATTTTATGATGGAAATATTGGTAGTACATTTCATATTTCTTTAAATCTTTCATTTTTTGGTAAACATTTTCGCAGGTCCACATGTAATGACCAGTTCTGCTTTACAATTAAAGCTTTATTGTTGGGCTTAATCGCACATGCCTTTAAGCCCAGCACCTGGTTGACTAGGGGCAGTGGTAGGAAGATCTCCTTGAGTTCCCTATAAGAGGCAAAAACTGTGGGATTTCACATTTAGATTTTGCACTTTTACTATCATATATTCTATTTACTTATCCATCAGTTATCCATGACAGCTTTAGAACCAGGAAACCCATTAACTTTACATTCTCCTTCATGACTCATGTACCCATTATCTGCATTCTATCCTTCTACATTACCCTCTATCTGCCTTTTTTTCTTTGTTATTCTTTAGTCACATATGCATGTTTACATGTATATACATATTGGATCCTAGTCACAACTATTTCTTCAATAACTTCCTAGTTGCATATTCTCTTAGGGACAAAAACATAATCCTGAAGAAAAAAGCATAACATGTTTTATCTCATTTTTTCAAGTTACCTTAAACTATACATGGCTTTTTAAATGATCCTATGATTCAAAAGCATTTCCGCTTTTCTGCATACACACAGGATTTACTGTTTTGTTTTGTTTTTTTTTTTTCAGAAATCTGAGAGCCTTGTTTTGCTTGCTCTTTAATGTTTTGAATTTTGGTTTTATTTTGTCTTTTGATAATTCATCTGTAGTTCAAACTGTTTTCAACCTCCTGATACAACTTTGAACTCCAGATCCTCTTGCCTCTACCTACCAAACACTGAAATTCCAGATGTTTTATCAGCACCCTTGGTTTGAATCTCTGCATTTGATGTAATTGGTCTTATTTTGTACATGTTTTTCTATTGGTTATTTGTAATATATGATCTGATCAACCATCAAGTCTAACCATGACAGCAGTTGTATTTTTTTTTAATAGCAATTCCTGTCATGGATTTGGCAGGCACTCATTATATTTTGATCATTTTGTCTACATGTTCAGATTTATATTTCAGCCTTTAATATCTTCAGAACTTATTTTATCACAGGATGGAAAATAGAGACTAACTTGTTTTTCTCATTAAAGAGTTGCATTCCCCCCCAAGAATCTTTAACAGAGGTGAAAATGAAAGCGTTCATGCATTCCAAACCCTGCTGTATTTTCTACAGCTGTCCGTATTCCCTCTGCAGTATACCAAACACATGCTTCTAAATACTAATATAAATTTATTGTTTATGAGTGAATGTATGTCCTTTCTACAAGAACTATATTAAACATAAATTTCACAAATATAGCCTACTCCTATTTGGGTATATACAATTGAAATAATTTTTTTATATTTTTGTATTTTCCTCTTGAAGATACACACATACAAACCATACACATACATGCACACACACTCAATTTTGTGAGAATTATGAAAGGCTATAAATTTCTTTTAAAGTAAATGGAATCGCCAGTTGTTTAAAGGAATCATTGTAGGTGACATGATAGTGGTGCAATGCTCCATTTAGATAAACTTCTACCCTAAACAGCAACTGCCAGATGTTACTCTAAAACTCCAATCTATTTATTACAATGTAATAACTACTGACCAATTTAAATTGTAGTTGTTAGTTTTAATAGATGTTTGAAAATTTCTAATTCAAAAATTTAAATAGTAAATATGAAAATAAAATTTGTATTTCTTTTTTAAATAGTCTATTACCTAAATCTTCTAGAATAACATTAAATTAAATGATACACATGAAAATATTTTGCTCTTGACTGTCATAAATTACTTTATTTGTTAATATTTAAATTTTGTATTTGTTGTTTGAAGATTTCAAATAGTTATTGATCAAATTCCTCCTTGTTCTATTTTTTTTAATTCATCCAATGCCCTTCCTCTTTTCCTTCCTTTCCAAATTCATGTTCTCTTTTAACTCACTAAGTTCATTTACTTCTATATAGGCTACTTTTCTTCAGAATATATTTTCTTCTATATTAGTGTGTAGTTATAATGAATGTCATATTATTTTGCATTAGTAGACAAAGCACTTTTTTAGCCAAATCCTTCTTATGTCAAATACAGAAATATTTTATAAAATACATTTATAAATATTGACACCAAATTCAAGGGATTTTTTAGCATTATTGTTTTCCTTTTTGAGATGCATATTTTGTACATATTTAGGTGTATATTTTATAAATTGTATATTTAATTTTTTTGCAAATGATATTTGAATTTCTATAGCAAAGTAAGTCTTTCATTTAACAATTTTCCAGATTAATACTGAGATTTATTGTAAGTTTTTACTTCTTTTATTTGTGTGTGTGTGTGTGTGTGTGTGTGTGCATGTGTGTGTGTATTCCACAGTAAGTGTGTGGAGGTGGAGGTAAGAGGACAACTTCCAGGAACAGGTTCTCTCCTTCTACCATGTGGGTCCATGATATTGAACTCATGTTGCCAGACTTAGCAGCAAGCAGTACAACACTCTGAGACATCTCATCAGTCTCCATTTACCTTTTAATAAAGGTCTTCATATGTCTTTCTCTATCAATGACTTATATGACATTTTGTGAAAATTTTAATTTTAAATAGTATGTTAAATAGTACAAAAATTAATTTTCTTGAATGTATAAGCTATCCATAAAAATTGTCATTGTAGAGATTTGTTAATTTGTTGAGAAGAAAATATTGCAATTTTAAAATATTGGTTAAAGTTTTCCTTCACTGAATTAGAATTTTGTATTATAATTTCCTAGAAGGCTCACCAATGACTTTGAAAATGAAGAGATATGACAATCAATTTGCATCGTATTTGCTCTTAGATATCTGCAATCATGCATTTGTCATGTGCTTTCGAAGGTCGACTGTAATACAAAACATAAAGGACACTTGCTAGCTCCTTAAATCTTTTTATTTATAATTATGATTAAAACTGTTAGATATTAGATACATTTTTGTCTTTAAGTTGATATGTTCCTTCACCCATCATCCATGGTTTTGTATAGTTTCATGGACAGATTCTTGCCATAATTTTTAATCTTTTTCACATTTATAGATTTCTAGCATTGTAGATTTATAAAATAAACTTGAGAGCATCAAACTCTATTCAAAGTGAATTATTTATGTCCTTCTTCCCTAAGTTTAACAGTACCAGAGGAGGCAGAAATTCTGCATTTCTGCCTAGATATCCAAAGTAGTATTCTATTATTTATATTAGTTACTTTTCTCTTTTGTATGGAGTCAAATAATTTTATCTGTATTGAGATAGTCTATTCATACTAGAACAATGTAGCCTCTTCACCAATGTTTCATGAAAAACAATGCAGACAGTCTGCAAAGGACATAAACATCTGTTGACCAGCAAAGCTTATTTACAGACTGAATTTGACTCATGGCTTATCATTTACTAACACAAAATTGTATCATTTCTGTGGATTTTAAAACATACTTGGGTCTTATTGCTAAAAGTCAATAGCAAACATGTTTCCTCAACTGAAATCCTCTCCTATTCCATTCTTAGCCTACCCAACCCTTTGCTAGAGAAGTATTCATCTTCAGCCCAAGACAGTCTGTGAACACAACCTGGCAATCATCAAAGCTCTTCTTGACAAACTTGCCACTGGCTTCAGTACCACTACCTTAATACCATTTGATCATGTGCCTTACTTTAATATTTCAACATTATTAAGCTTTAGGACCTTTCTTCATTTTCTGATGCTCTCTTCTTTAGACTTTTCTATATAAGACAGTTTCTTCCCACATCTTCTGAGAGCTCAAATATTTTCTACCTAAGTATAATAGAATGTTTCCTTATGTAACAATCATCAATCACTTCTCATCTCCCCCCCCAACACACACACTCTATTTCTCTCTCCCCCCTGTCTATACTCTTATCTTCCATGGAACACCAAATAATGGCCACTCTCACGCCTCTTCCTGTTCTTTTTTTAATTTTTTATTACTTTATAAATAATACCAATCAAAATTCCCACTTCCTCCCCTTCTCCAACTTCCCTCCTGCTCCCCCACACACTTTTCCCCCAACCCCCTCCAGTTCTAAGAGAGAGCAAGGCACCTTGCCCTGTGGGAAATCCATGGCCCTCCCCACTACATCCAGGCTTAGAAAAGTATGCATCCAAAGAGGATAGGATCTTCAAAAGCAGTACATGTAGAGATGATGCCAATGGGATTTATCTCTACTTCCTGTTCTTCCAAGAGAAAAAGTTTGTGTCTTGAATTTCTTTGTTGTCTTCATCTCATCTGTTTTCTTTCTTGTTCCATACCTTTGTGAACCCAGATGTAGAATGCTACTCAACCCTTGCTAATTAATTTCCATCCCCAAACCACCCTCAAAATCCTCATGTGGCTAAGATAATACACAGTCAAGGTTATGTAATGAGTTCATTAATGTCTTCCATTTTTATATGAATCCAAAAAGAACATGGGATCTCTAACTTTAGGAGCTCATGCCTTGTCTTGACTCAGTAGGAGCTTAAAATCCTAATGGAAGGAGAGAAATAATTATACTTTCCAAATTTTGCTTCTTTTTTGTTACTATCTTTTAAATATAGGCTCTCTTTGAACAGTATTTTTATTAAATTTGTCTTGAAAGATTATGATATTTAGTTTATCAAGGGTTTGGTTAAACAATTGTCTTAGTACTCATTAATTTTGTTGGGACAATTTTTAACACACACACATGCATCAATACACAATACACCTTCACATACCTTGTATTTGCCTTTTCAATTGGTTATATATTTTTATATACCAAATTACTAATGTAAGAAAATTAAAATAGTGGGTTTTATCGTCTATATTGAACAAATTTTTGTATGCCAGTAAGAACCTACATAAGCAGGATGTTAGCGTATAATCCTTTTTCAGTTTACTGAGGTTGCAATTGTTTTGTTAATTATTGGAAGTAAACAAATTTGGGATAACCTTTGAACTTGTGTGTAGATTAATATATTCAACATTTTACAATGTACAATTTTATTCCATTTTATTTCATCATTCTTAGTTTTTTTATTGGAGAATAGTGTGTTTCAGTTGTCATCAAATCTATCTCCTATTCTTTTGCCATCTACCACTGTGATTACTAATGACATATATAATGTCTCCTATTTGCATGAGATATGTATTTTCTAATTACTGTATTATATATTCCTTTTCATTGCTTGTTCATCATTTTGCTGACTCTCATATACTCATAGATTGTCCAATATTTCATTAATCTTTCAGCTTATATCAACACCTTAATTGTTTCTGTCAGAGAATAACATTTGTTTTTTATTTTTATAATTGGTATTTTGATTACATAATCAAAATTTGTTTTCTTATAAATTATTCTAAAATTTATTTTACCAGTGCCTTTGTTGTATTATATGGAGATTTTCCCTAGAAAATATTAAATAAATATTCATTTTACATTTACTTAATAGATTAATCGTGGGTTTCTTTAAATCATTATTTTGACATGCAAATCATTAACTCAGTTCAAACATTTTCTGTAGTTTTACAAACTCCTTTTCTGTTTAATCTCAGATCTAATGTTTTATTAGTAGCTTTAAAGATTTTAAGTAGTTATTTATATGTATTTATTAACATTGCATTCCTATATATTTACATGCTATGTTTATGGGTTATATATCTATTTAACAATATGTAGAGAATCTATTTAAAATATTTATAGAAAAGCAGTTACTTTTCTATTTAACTTTTACTTTGTTATGATTTTTCCATGCTGATAGTCAATATAATGGATGCAATTACATTCATTTTTCTTATTTATAAATTGTGGCTATTTCAATATAATCTCTTATTGAATTTTAAGATGATAAACTATGTAATGCATTGATATGAGATTTAGTTTCACAATGATGTTTCTCAAATAATCTAGAGACAATCTAAAGAATATACTAGTAGAAAATAATTGTGCATATTTCATTCTATACAAATCTGAACAATTTCTGTGAATATTTGAATAAATAGCTTTTCTTTATGAATAACATTATGCTAGCTATACTAATCCAGCTTATGTATATGCCTTTAGATTTAGTTAGTATACTATTCTTCACATTTTCCTACAACAGTAAAAAGAAGACGAAGCCTTTATCTAATGTATGAAAATAATTTTCTAGAAGGATGCAAGGGAGGATTTGGAGTTATTCAGATGTGTGACCGGTAGACATAAAAGTCAACAATAAGTCATCTTTGTAATTTATTGGAATTTTCTTTTTAAGTACATGTAAGGTAACACATTTTAAATTTTGTCTTTCTTTTAAGATACGATAAACTTTTGCTTATGTGAATTACTGTTCATGACCAAAATATGCTTATCTAAAAGTTTATTAGTAAATGTTCTATTTCTATCTTTAATATAATCTAATACTTTTTCAATATTATATGTATTTTTCTGCTTTCTATATGTTTTTACAGTTGTATATTATGATATAACCATTAGAGTTATAATATTATTGTATCAAACTATATTATATAATATATCAAATCACATAAATTATTAATATATCAAATCAATTCCAAAATGTCCTCCAAATTATGCTATTTGATTTAATAAACAATGGATTACTTATTTTGTTTATTAATTATCAACTCATACCCATCACTAGATTTAAATACAGTTTTTGAAATTTCATTGATTGAAATGTTGAAGTCATGTTGATTATTTCCAAGTCCTGAGGTGCTCAGCAGCATCACCTCAAATTTCTGTAGTGGTTCTGAGGAAGAAAAACATTATGTGGATAATTTGGGTAATTTGGTTTAAAAACATAGAATATTCACAAGGACAAAAAGTGCCTAAAGCAACCAGCAAGCCTCTTCTGCAGGAAGAGAAAGCAATTAGAAGGTCCAGTGACAGTTCCCATTTGAAGACGTTCTTAAATGTCTATGAACTATGGAAGAAAAAAATCTTTGTTCTTTTTTGTTGTTCTTTAATGGGATTCATCTGGTGTTTTCATTTCTGAGGTGTTATGAAGAACAACATTAAAATGCATTGTGAGTTTAAAATAAGTGATTAGGGAGGCACTGTGTGTAAATTTGACCAGTTTGTCATCTAGTTTAGGCAAACATGCGTTGATGTGTAAGAAAACTGATTATCATAAATGATTCATGTAGTAGCAACTGCCAATAAATTAGAAGTTAGTGACATTATCTCTGTGACCAAGAGCTTGCAGAATGATTGTGAAAGCGTTATTTTTCTTTGCATTGCACCAGGCAAGTTTAATAGCTTTTACTAGTGAGCTTTGGTTGTCATTTGATAATGATAACTGATTTAGGATTAAATTGGAGAACACAGCTTTAGTCATTCACATGCTGCCCAGTCTAGTTTACCAAAAACAGTGCTGTGATCAAAAATAGTGGCAAAGCAAGGCAGTTGAAGACTCGTTTATGTTTAATATTCCTGTGTCACTTTCAGATATCAGAGTAGCATCTGTCATAACTGGGCAGACTCAGGTAAGTGTGTAGAAAATGAGGAACATAAGATGGTCTTTCAGGAATATGATGTCTTTCGGGAGGCTGCCAGCCTTCCTTCTACAAATGACAACTAGGTAAAAGATTTTTAGCCTCGACACTTTTTAAAGTTCAGTCCATATAAGTAACTATAGTAGGTGGTATCTGAGTATTTTATAAGATACATCCCCTGACCTCCAGCCACAGTAGGTACTTAAGTCCCAGGCTTTGAATTCTGAGTTAAATGATATCTCTGAAGTTAGAGATATAATCCATACATAGATTGGCAGTTACTTTCTTAAGTGGACTCAGATTCTATTCAAAAATGGGGG
Organism: Bramus lutescens; assembly: GCA_001685075.1. Classification (NCBI taxonomy): domain Eukaryota; kingdom Metazoa; phylum Chordata; class Mammalia; order Rodentia; family Cricetidae; genus Bramus; species Bramus lutescens. Next base: position 13,862 of record LOEQ01012952.1, read on the forward strand.
ATTTCTGTGTTCAGTTTTTTTTTTTAAGTGGCATCAGTATTTTAATTGCCAGGGCTGGAGATACTACAAAAGGTTAACAGCACTTGCTACTCTTGGAGGGAACCTTGGTTTGGTTCCCAGCATGCATATAGAGTGCCTTTTCTTCCTCCAGCTTCAAGGGAATTCCTGTCCTCTTCTGGCCTCCATGGGCACTGTACTCACATTCAAAATCCCATGCATATATACATAGTTAAAATTGAAAGCCCATGTTAAGAGACTTTGAATGTATAATTGATATGCTTCAATGATAGTATCATAAGTTTCTATGAATTTAAAACTGATGCTTATATGTTAGTAAAATGAAAATAAAAGGGTTTATTGACAAAATAACAGTAGCGCAGACTTAGATGCTGTGTAAGGTGTGATGTGGGCAAACAAACATGATAAGGACAATATAACTTTCTTTGGATTTTTAATAATTTTGTGAAACATAAAAGGCACCAACGAGCCCTAGGGGTTTGCAATGCTCAGGGTTCTGTGAGTTTTAGACTTTGCCTTTGCTCATTTGCCTCATCTAGTAAAGGAAGAGGCAGGAATCCACAAGTGTGTTTTCATTCAGTTCTGTGTTAGCTGTTTTGCAAAGGGCATCAAGTAGAGAACCATAAAGCAAAAAAAAAAAAAAAATGGTTTCGAACGAACGACAAAACTGTGCAGGAGGAAAAAAGCCTCCAGTAAAGAAAAAAAAAGTGGGATCTGGCACAGACACTTCTGTAATTTTCCTCACCCTCAAGAAGACAGTTTTTCAGAGGATATGCTCTATTGGAGGAAGCAATTTTCACGGATGGTAGATTTTTTTTCCTATTATATGGGGAAGATACGGTTAAAGTCTTGATGAAAGATTTCTTCCAATTGAGTTTGAGGCTCACAGGTAATGAAATTTGAACAAATTTGAACAAATGCCATAGAGTGACATGGAAAGGCTGAAATTAAAAATAAAAATCGTATTTTTCTTCTTTCTCTAGAAATACATTGGAGTCTAAAGCCTCTGGGATCATGCTATTGCATTTCCACATTTAGCTGTAGAATCATGGGCAGACAGTGCATCCTATGCCAACTTTATCTAGTAAAAAGTCTCCTATTTAAAAAAAAATAATGATTTTCTTTGTACTACACAGGGTGATACCAAGATGCCAGGTGGTACAAAACATTATGCAATTTCTGTGTGTTAGTGAATGCCTTTAGCAGATAGTAGCTATTTCTGTCACATTATTTTGTTTGCAAAGTCCTCCCCCAGACATCACGTCTTTTGGTGTTGTTTGTTACTGTAACTCTCCAATTTAATCCTAGTTTAGGACATGGCATGTGATTTTTAAAAATATGTAATTGTATAAGATCATATGTGGAAATCATTACATATATACATATTTATCTAATAATATATACATGTACATGTCTATATGTGCTATATTCATATACACTTACATGTATATATATGTCTGTGTAAATGGTATATTATAATTTATTTTATGACATATATTGTGAGTGATAAGTCGTATATGCATATGCAGGGTACAAATGTGCATGTATGCTATATAAAACTAATACATTGGTTATATAATATATAACACACCTTCACACACACATACATATTGGAAGATATGTGGCTGTAGATTAAGATTTATTCTCTAGATGGTTGTTCTAATGAATTGTTCAAGGTAATGAAAAGCATAGTAGAGGAAGATATGGAAGATGAGCCTGACTAAAGACCCAGAATGATGAAGGCACATCTGGTTCTTGGAGGAAAAGGTGCAACAGAGGATGCTTCTGTTAGAAAAGACTCGTGCCATTAGCTTGGTTTCTGCCATAGTAAGCTGTGGTAGGACTTTAAAAGAAAGAGAAAACTGCTAATGGGGAACAAAACTGAAACATATCAGATTAAAAGCAGAGTCAAAAGCAGAAACAAAAACCTGGATAATCAAAAGATGACTATGAGAAATCAACACAACTGATAAATGTCATTTAGATCTATTTTGACAAAAAAACAACTACACAAATTACATCTGTCATAAGAGGTGTGTCAATGCAGACACTAAGCATATTCAGAGCCCAGGAACACTACAAGCTTATTTTCCAGTAAATTTAGGAATTCTGATGTAATTCGTAACTTACTTAGAAAGCCAGAACTACCAAAATGTACTGGAGAGTTCTCTATATCCTGAATATAAAGAGATATATAGAGAGATTTAGAGATCTAAATCTCTCACATAAATTATATATTTACAATTCTTTCCACAAATAGAAATATAAGACCATATAGAATAACTAGAATAGTCTAGTAACAGTAGGAAAATATTAATATTCTTCATAAAATAAAGAAAATGGAAGATAAAATTGAAGAGGAAAAAATGCATGCCAACTTATTCAATAGGTCATCTCTGTACTAAAATCAAAAGAAGACAAAATCAAGGAAAGAAAATTGGAGGCAAATATGCCCTATGTGTATCATTATAAAAGTTCTGAATACATTTTAGCAAACTTTACTCCAAAATATGTTATCATGATGAAGAGGCGTTATCCCTGCAGTAGCTGGTTGGGATTCCATCATCAACTCAATGCATGAAACACATCATGTAATTGGCATCTAATCACCTCAGCATATACAAATTAAGCAGTTCACAAAATCCAACATATATTTTCTATTAAAAATGGAAAACTTTCATGAAACTAGAATAGAAGGAAACTTCTTTACCCTAACAGAAAAGTCTGTAATAAAAATAGTTATTGATAATATATCAGCTTTTAAGCTGTTTCTGTGTATGATCAGGAGGAGGTTTAGATGCCCAGGCTCCCCACCCCATTTTAAATAGACTGTTTAGCTAATTGAAGCAGATGAGGAAAGAAGATACAATAAATCTGGAATATATGATAAATATCAAATTACTTTTATGTTCTAATTGTAATGTACAAAATGTAGAGAATGTAAAGCAATGTGTTAAAGCACTCACTAACATGAGTGAGCAAGCTTACAGAATATAATTGTTTTATATAAAAAATTATCTTTTGTATTTAAACTAATGAAAACAAATTAAAAAGTATCATTTGTGATATCATTGTAGCCCAGAAAACACTTAGGGTTAATCCGACAAATACATCCTAGATTTCTGCTTAAAGCCCCAAACTACAGTTGAGATAAATATATAGAGTATAAATTGGATTGGAAGACTTAAAGACGTCAATTCTCCCAATATGACCTAGACATCCAATAAGATCAAAACAGAAATCCTAACGGACTTATTTTGTAGAAATAGACGTATTTTAAGAATCTAAATTTTATAGCAAAATACAAAGGACCAAGAATAACCAAAGGAATTGCAAAGTCAGATGCTATATTTCCATGCTTCCTGTATGACAAAACTTTATTACCTAATGATGCGTTGTGAACATATGAACATGTGACTGTCCTAGAATCAAATGAAATGTAGTCTCAATATAAACTTACATGGAAGGACAAGCGATCTTAGGCAACTGTGAAAAAGGTAGTTCAAAGAAAAAGTATATAAAGAGGTTTTTATCAAAAGATAATTATTATCCATTCAAACAAGAGTGACTCCATACATTCACACTACTTCAACTCTGTCTTATAGACTTAAATAGAAAGCCAAGTACAAGATCAAACACTACTACATTTGTTCATCTCAAAGTCTTTATGCTAAATGGGAAAGGAGAGTCAGAAAGGGATCACCCTGAGTGACTAGACATCCTAAAATTAATCTGTAGTAATTTTACCCTAACACTCAAACTCTAGTGTTGGTGGACTGAAAAGAGGCAAGGAAATATTCAAAAGGGGAGAGAACTGAGGACATCCAATTTTGTTCTCTTTTTTAAATCAACACATACTTTAGAAAACATACAAAATTCTTACTTCAAAGAATGCAGCATGTCTTTATCTATTACGGTTCACCAAAGCTTCCAAAAATGTATATAGAGTTTTAAAGCAGACCTTCAGGCTGGACCCTACAGGATAAAAAGGAAACAAGGAAAACAAAAATAGAGACCCCGGGATTTTCCGAGGTAAGACCTAAGAGTTTCGGAAGTAATGAGGGAGAGGCAGACTCATTGATAACCTTCCTTTATGCCTCTCTGATCTAACATCCCAAGTATATAGCAAGCATTTCAGTCATGTCTCAATGTTAACGATCTGTGGGTGGAGGGTCACTAGTATGACTGACAGATAATCATGCATCAATGTAGACAATGAGATTTTTCAGCAATGAAGAAGATCAAGAATGAGTTTGTAGCTGAACATTTGGCAGTAGATTGCCAAGCAAATAATAAAGTTTACTGTAAAGTTATGTCCCAACAGTGGAGTTTATTTGTATGAACCCATTAACAAAGCAGAGTTTTGAGGATCCTTAATGTTCAATCAACATTAATTAACTATTAAATCACTTTACAAGATACAGAAATGCCTATTTCAAAAATATCATGATTATATGTATTTGAAGCAAATTATAGAAAGGGGCTTTAATAATATCCACAATTATATCTGACTAGCACAGTTTGTTTGATTTCTTAACACAGTTAATTATAAAAATTAATTATTTTATACAATTAATAATAACATAGTTAATTATAAACCTTTATGTTATTTCTTTTATATAAAAACTGACATTGATATTATCCCTACAGCTCTTCCCATCCTACAACTTTTGAAGGAGAATATCTTCTAAATTGAAAAAAATTTAAGTAGAATAAAAACTACAGTTTTTCTGTTTAGTCTTATATATCATTTTCTTATCTTTAATCTCATATTTTTCTTAAATGCTGGTGTCAAGTATATTTCTTACCTACAACAACAACAATAAATCCTTATTCCTTTATTATCCTTTTCACAACAAATGCTTATCCTTGTTTCAAAAAAGAGCAGAAGATGTATTTGCTGGCTATGCTTTATGATTTCTTACTATGAGATTATTCGTTGCCAATTTAAATTTTCTAAACCTGTATCTTTTACTAAACTATATTTTCCAGTGTTCATCACATAATACATGCACATTTTCATGTTAAATGTTTTTCTTTATTGTTATGTAATAAAATATATAAGATTCTAACACTGTTTCAGATTATGGTTCTGGTTTTATATCCAATCCATTAATTCTGGTGGTATAGTTCTTATCAGTAAGTTTTCAAATAAATTTCATTTGATGTTTGGTTTTTAGTTTTTATACTAGATTTATGAAGGAGAACTATCATTTTGCTTGTAGCTGCAACTATATAGATCTTTAACAGTAATTGCAACTAAGTTAAAGCTTTAGTATATAATTTACCTTAAGTGAAACAAATGAAATCTATTTGTTTACTAAAGCAAAACAAATTATAGTATCCTTAGATTAGGACATAAATGTATTGTTTCAGTGAAAAAAATTTTAATAAATTATCCCTGGATAATTTAATAAATTATCCAGATACTTAATTTTATAATTTCTGCTTGCCCCATTGTTTGTTAATCTATCATGACTGAAGATTGTGTTTGAACTTTCCTTTCATGATGACTGCATCTGTGTCTGCGCATTGTTGATATATGACATCTAAATTATAACATTATAAATATTCTTATGTGGGGATGAGGTCTGGATCAGTTACTATGAGTGCTTGCTGCTCTTGTAGAGGACTAGGACTTGGATCTAGTACCTATGTAAGTGTCTCACACTGCCCGTAATTACAGCTGTAAGTTTTCTGATGCCAGCTTCTGGCCTCCCTGAGCATCTGAACACACATTTAACCCCTCCCTTTATATATGTCAACAAAACTGTATAATAAAGAAAAATTCATAAGATGTGTGTATTCTCCTTCCAAGAAACATAAAATAGAAATATATAGATGCATCTTAGCTAGGAAAATAATTGTTACTGAAGTTCTATGCATATTAATATGTATATTAATTTTGGTTTTTACTTTCAGAAATATTTTCAATGTATTTATGTACATATATTTATAATATTTAGATTGGATTAGTTCTACCAAATTTGTGATTATCCTTGTAAATAGAGTTGTGAATGATTAACTTGTATTATAACTCCAATTTACTTTAACTTATTCTTTTACATTTGACAAATTTTTTTGTGTTAAGTATAATTATGTGATTTACACCTTCATTTAATTCTCTTTTCTTTCCCTTGCTGAGCAATTTTGCATATTACCGGAGTAAATTCTCAAACTCATTTTAATCAAATATCTTATTTTGTGTTCTTGAGAATACTGACTTTACATTTATAAAATAAAATTTTAAAAAACTTAATTATATGAACAAAAACTAAAGAAATAGAATTTATCCTTACTATATAAACAAAAATTTGATATTGTTTTATTATTAAAATGACATGTGTTTTTAAATATACTCCTCCTACTCATTTTAAAACTTTTTCATTTTATTTTCCATTAAGATTTGTGGCTTTACCAACAATGTTTTATTCCTACTCTCTACTGAATCTTTTCTGTGGAATATTGTATCATTGCACCATAGGAATTATCATTGTGCTGCTTGATATGGAATTTCACCTTCACCATCATTGAATTAAAGCACAATCCAAAATTGTAAGAAGTATTTGCAAAGCATTGCCTAGTTTTACAATTCACCTCCAAATTTCCATTTAATTATTCATCTTGTTATCTTTTTCTTTCCCCTCTTGTCCATAAATTGGCCTCATTCTGATTTTTTTCATTGGTATTGCCCTTCACTATTGCCTTCATTTTCCGTTTATTTTGTGATTGTTTTTCAACATTTCCTTCCTCATTTCTTTCTTGCTTTTTGAGTCAGACTTTTTTTTTAATTCTCCAGTGTCACTTCAATTTTAAACAATATGTTTTTTTTCTGTAGCTTCTCAAATACAGAGCATGCTTGCTCTTGGTGGAGCTCCTCATATCTTCTTACGCTTGCCCTGATAATTTTTTATTGTGGAACAAGACATAAAGAAAAATGAGTAACTTATCATTTGAGCCACCATAACCCACAAAACAAAAATGTGCATGGGTTTCTTCCTGTGGTCTGCACCTTTCAGTGCCGAGCACTTTGTTCTTGGGTCTGTCTATACCCATTTACTGGCAGAATTGCGGTCTCTGTAGAGATATATTTCTTTTCTGTACTATATTTTTTACGTTTTAAATTGTTTTTACTCTGATTTTTTAATAAACATTATACTAAAATATGTAATATTATTAAGCCCCTTTTACTTTCTTTTATCCCACAATTGCTCATTTTTCATTTTGTAACATTGCTTTTCATCTTGTCAGGCACTCATTCTTCAGTTAAGTTTCTCAATAACACTGGCTTAAATGATGTCAAATTTGGATACTTCTAGGCCTGGAACTTGGTCTTCATGCTCCCAGGTTAGAAAGGCCTAGTCCTTCTTCTTAGAAACATTTCCTTTACATTTCTGATATATGACATTGTAGACATGTAATATGGGAAAATCATAAGCTAAAGACCTGAGAGTTTTCTTTGTGGCAGAATACCTATGTTCTGAAAAGAATGATGGGGACTAATGTGGGATTATGTGCTGGTTTGGCTGCTTTTAGGGATCATTCGTTCACAATGTAAATTTACTGAAGATTAACTTGTTTGGACCTATCATAGGCTGCACGTGTTAGCTAATAGTTTCAGAAAGATATCCACTATCTATAAATGGATTGTTTTCCTTGTTTTACTCTTCATTCCTATTCAAAATGCTCCCTAGATATTTATTTCAGTAAATAAATTTAGGGAGAGTATAACAGGTTTGATTGGTTATATGCTATTGTAGATTTTCAGAAAGGTCATAAATAGACTATTTACTTCCACAAATATTTAAGTCAGCTGTTATGAGTTCCATTTCTCTGATCTATGCAACTTAAAATACACTTATAAAGCTAAGGTATTAGAATAGATATAAAATATGTTATAATATAATGTTTATATATATAAATAAAATAAATTCAGTTTTGCAATACCCACATATATCTAAAATTCAGATGAAACTATGTTTTCTTCACAGTGGACCGAGTTGATTGAACACAGGAACTGGAGGCTAATCTGAGCAACATGGTGGATTTGTTTTAAAAAACAATAAAAAATAAAATTACTTTGCATTAATTTTTAAACAATCTATTCTTAGCTATTGTTCTGTTGCTTTTTATAGCCACAAGTTAGTCTATAATAAAAAATTTTGTTAATATCTTAATATCAGAGTACAGTTCTATCAAATATAATAAAGTTGACTACTGAGATAAAACTAAATATTATGTTACAGTTGAATTTAATTGAAAATTCGAAAGACTACATATGGTAATAACACAAGAACTATCTGCTCCTAAAGAGTAATGTTTCGACATGTTAAGGCAGATTGTAGCATTCTAGACAAAAAGGCAATTTTGAAGATAAATGTCACAGACTACTACTGAAAAAAATCTAGATAGCAGGAGACCATTTGGCCATCAGTGATGTGCTTATTCATAACCCTGTTAGTGTAGTAAGATCTGTGTAACATCCTTTTTATTGACTATTGTAGAGATACAACTTGATAAGCTATTAAAGTCCTTCATCTCATGGCATTTCGTTCAGCACTTGATATAAGATCCTTGCTAGAACAAGAATCATACAATGGCAAAGATTTTAAGTGAATAAATAGAAAGAGAACTTTCAACTCAGTTGTTTTCACTACTGAAATTGATCATGCTCTAGTCTTAGAAATCAATCCATCTTTGTCCGTCCATCTTTCTCCTAAGAACCAAATTCTCAGTTTGCTAGTTCATATCCAAATAATTCAGTTTAAATTTTCATTAAAGTTTCAACATGCTCTTCTTTCCTTTCCTTTTACTTCATTTTAGTTTACTTTTTAATTTTTAAGGTAGGATGATGTAGCATGATTAATTAAAACCCAGAGAAATAAATTGGGGTCCAACCTGGAAGTCAGAAAGGCCAAGCAGCCAGCCACTGGCTCTTACCTCTACCTCAATCTGAAACGGTGATCTTCCAGGAATCTCAGAATGAGACTGAATGGGAACTTTCTCTTCCCATTTTATATCCCTCTATAGGGCTAGGATTAAAGGCATGCACCTTTACTCCCTGGTTTCTAAGGCAAACTAGTGTGGTTACTGGGATTAAAGCTATGTGTCACCACTTCCGGGTCTGTAAAGCTGACCAGTGTGGCTGTTTTCCTCTTTGATCTTGTTAATATACAAATGAGATATCATTACAGGATGATGTTGATGCTTGGCCTGTAAATTTCAGTCATGTTCATGGACTGAGGTGATTCTTCACTGTGGATTCCACAACTGATTCCCTGATGATCAGTGAAGTAAGCACATCTTTCATACGTGTGTTGGCCATCGGTGAATCTTTTTTTAGTTTTAATGTCATATTATTTATTCATTCATTTATTATTTTTGATTTTTCAAGACAGTATTTCTTAGTGTATCTGTGTAGCCTGTCTTAGAACTCACTTTGTAGACAAGGTTGGCCTCAAACTCACAGAGATCTGTCTGCCTCTTCCTTTCAAGTGCATGTGTCAGGGTTTCACTTCATCTAAAATTTGTGTATTTATGGTACTTTTGCTATTGAAATTGTGGAGTTCCTTAAACCTTCTGTATATTGATCATCTGTTAAAAAGATAGTATATTCTTTTTTGGCACTGCCTAATGTGGGAAATCCTTCTGTATATGTGTTGCTTTTATTGGTTAATGAATAAAG